>PVJH01000591.1:0-287560 GCA_004026705.1 Nesogale talazaci
GTCATTTACAATTAAGATGCCCAATTAATTATGTTGGAGTCCTTCCTTTCCTCGTTGTGTTCTTTTTGCTGAGCACTTCCTCCAGGTTGCCTGAAGTTCAGACATAATACCTAACACATCTACCCACCGCCTTTCTCACGACATGCTACTTCAGCCACCGCAGGGAGCAGCATAGCCTCCTTGAAACTCCCATAAAGTCTCTTAGAATCAATGTCTAAATTATATGTTGAGTCCTGTCAGCACTATCATTATAGCCTGCATAATAGAGTATTTTTCTGTTTCCAAAGTTTTTTTTTTAAATCTATTATTATTTCATTTGAAATACAATAAGCTTCTTTCCTATTCTAAAATATCTTGCCACTTATTAACATATGAAGAAACCAAGGGTAAAAAAAATCATTAATGCAAAATTGCAAAGGTAAAAAAGGTTTAATAGTTCTACCTTTTCTGTATATCTCCCAATTATATGCTCTGAACTGCTGGGTCAAGAACGAAGAGAAGTTTCTATTTCAGCCACAGCACCAAGGCTGGTTACCATGACCTTATTGATATGTGACATAACATTGCAACCTATTTCTACAGTATAAGACAGGTTGTGCTATTGTGTCATGTGTGTATTGGTCCTCTCTGAAAAAATGACCTTTAGGCCAAACTATGAATCTGTTCTACACTTTCAAACAATCTGTGCTTTGTGAAACTGGTGAAATAAAATCTGCTAATTTTATCTACTTTTATTTATTTATTTTATTTTGAAGGCTGTGATTATGTAAAATATAACTATTAAGGACATTAATGGGGCTCCTGTGTATGGACTTTGGGGGGGGGGGCATCATTGCCCTCTGGTGGTTGTGGGAGCTACCCAGCCTTGCTGCTGCTGGATTTGAACCGTCAAGTTAGTAGGCCCCAGTCCCACACTCAAGCACTACGCCACTGGGGCTCAGTCCTGGATTTTTAAATATATTGTAACATCCTGTGAAATAACAGACTACAGAAGACAAAAATAACTGCTATAAAATCATGAAATTATTATAGCAATCCTGTCTAAAGATATAGTAAATTGCACAAGTATATTATTAGTGGAGAAATGAAGATGAACTATTTTGAAAGTAAAACCAAAAGAATATTGTCTATGATTGGGCCTAGGCTATGAAAGTGAAGAGTCAAAAACAATCCCAAGAATTTCTATTTTTGAGCAAAGGGGGTGAAACTGCTGCTGATTCAAATGAAGACGACTGTAAATGGAAGATATTTGCAGGGAAAGAGCTGTAGGTTTCAGTTTTAAGCCCTTTATAAATAAGCACTTTCCTTAATGTCCAAGTGACACATGAAAGTAAGTACAATATATTGATACTAGGGCTATAATTCATATACCCATAGACTTATCCTGGGAAAAAAATTAAATGCACGTCTGCAACATTTTTAGTCTTCTTCCTTGTCCATAAAGTCAAAAACTACATTGCTAGAAGTTCAAATATGCAAGAAGCTATGTTATTAGCAATGAGAATGGGCTGTTTCCTCTAAATTCTGTCCAAATCAGGGGTACTCCACTATTCCATGGTTTAAGTTGTACTGACCTATATGTTAGACCAGGTTGACTATAGAAGCTAATCCAATGACACTCATATATGTCTAAAGAATAAATTTTTATCAAGAAACAATTATATATCAAAAAAACATTACAGCCCAGTCAACTCAAATCCTTAAGTCAGATACTAGTCCCTAAGTTCCTCTTGAATGATGCAGAAGGCAAGATGATCACAGGCTGATGGAGGCAAAGCTGTGTGGATTCAATGGCAGTGGTAACATGTTCAGGACTCTGGAAGCAACCAGGTTCTGCCAGCAGGAAGGTGAAGGCAGAGAGAGGGAGAATGTCCCAGGACCCCCCTTATGAGAAAATCACCCCACAAGGAGTTGCCATCAGGCTGTGACCTGATTGACAGGCTAAACTCCAGCCCAACACCTTTATACACTTTCAAGTGGACATGAACTTTTGCAACCACTACAACCAAATTAGGAGAGTTTGAATAAAAAATTAGAGGAATCTTGAAATTTACTGCACTTTAATTACACTTTGTAGACTGTACAGTTAAAGTATGTTGTCCTCTCATCATTTGCTTATTTATTCTCTTGTACTTTTGTTTTTAAAACTAATTTTATTTTACTAGGTTTTACACTGGGAGATTTTACAACTTGCATTCAGATATTTCACTAGAATGATCAAGAAACCTTTTTATAAAATACCTTTTATAAATAATATAATACCTTTTTACAAAATAATATCACATATGAAAAATATTTCATGCAATATCAAACTAATGAAGCTTTTCTTCAATTAAACGTTCATGTTTTAGATGTACATGCATTAGTTATATACAGTTCATTATTTCCAGAGAAGTTACTATCAATAAAATGGAGTAATATAAATTATATATAACTTCATCTTCCTTGTTTATTAACATCTGCTGCATAGTAAATATCCACTAATTGTGGCTGTGAGCCAGTGAGACAAATTTTTTTAAAATATAATTTCAGACCACTCTCAATTTCCTTCTTTTGGATCCTACCTAGTTTCAACATCTTGATTTGAACCAATAGCCATGATATAAAATAATATTGCTAGTCTTTAAGTCAAAAATTTACATCAAACATTAATTTTATAGCTTTATGGGAAAATTCCATTTTAGGGAAAGTACAGTTAGTGTCATCATCAAGTGGGTTTCACTGAAAGTATTTAATGAAATGCAATTATAAGTAAGTATTATATCTACTCATTATTTAAAAACTGCTAACCCACACTAATTCATACAATGACAGTTTTTTGTTTTATTTGTAACACTTATGGTGGTTTACCAACAGTGAGAAACCAAATATCCTGACTACAATAGTGTATTTTCTTGTTGCAATGTTAACAATTTCCTATATAAAATTTCTAGCATTTCAAATTATTACTAATTATGAAAATATATAAACAAATAAAATAGCTCCATATATACATATATCAAAAGACAATCTTTTAGGCAAAATGAAAAATTCCACATTGATTCATTTTTCTAATATGAGCACTTTAAAGGCTAATTTCTCATACATATTTTAAAGAAGTTTAAAAATCCAAAACATTGTCCTAGTTCTTTTTAATTCTAAGCAGAACTCATTGCACACATATCTGTGGCTTTATGCATCTGTTCATTTGTCCCAACCTCTTGAGGCTGAGAATGCCTTAAAGTGAGGAAGAAAACTACAACTGCAACAGGTGGAGCTATGGGGACTTGAGCTTGCCTCTTAGAAGAACAGTAGAATAATATCTCACAAGGTGGGAATCCATCATCAATCTAGAATTCCATGACAGATCCATCACCAGATCCTAACTCAGTCCTACAGATGTCTCATGACCTAATATTCACATTTGTAACCGTTATCATGATCACATCTTATCCTGCTTTTTACAGAAAGGACTGGGCAATTCCTAACCCTAAACCTCAAGGGAACAGCATTTTCATTCATTAAATTTCAAGTCATAGTGACCCGAATGGGCAGAATAGAACTACTTGGTATCGTTTCCAAGTGCATCGTCTTGACAGAAGTGCACTCCCATGTCTTCTTTTCCTTCAAGGTAGCTGGCGATTTAAACCACTAACCTTTCAGTTAGCAGCTATTTTACCACTTTACTATCAGGCCCCTGTTCAATTCTACAACCAGATAAATTGAAGATGAAATGCACAGTGAGGGAAGGGCAACAATTGAAGTTCTGACAAGAACGTGGACTCTGCTTTTGTGGTGTGCCAGCCTTTCCTGGGTGGCACAGAAATGTAGGCGGGTAAACCCTTTGGAGTTCTCTGGAAGATAGATGGGGTGATCTGTTGCAAAAAGTCTCAGCCTTGAAATGTCCCCACCTCCAAAGCTCAAAGGAGCACTTCAGTTCTGCACCCACAATCACCAGGAATCAGAAGAAACTTGTCAGAAAAACCACACAGCAACAGTAATAATAACATTCTCATTTTATTTCTGAAATATAGGAAGTTTTTCATTCATCTGAAATAACCATGAATCATTTCCACCAAGCATTTTAGAAGTTTAATTTGGTCATTTTAAACCAAATTTTGCCTAAAACCTTTTAATCTTAGATCGCAGCTCCCACTGCCACTGAATCCACTAGATTTTCCACCCAATGGGTTGTGACCTTCCTATATTCAGTGTCATCACATGAGTTGTATGAGTCTGAAGAGAAATTTATATTCTGGTAATGAATATGTGAACTGATATCACCTATTTGGGGAAGAGAGTAAGCTGGAAATGAACCACTGTGTGTGTGTGTGTGTTTGTGTGTATGTATGTATATACATACATTGCTGCTTTGGTTTTTTTTTCCTTCTGAATATCCTTGCCCTGCAGTGTTGTTCAAAAGGAAAAATCTATGATTTTTTGATATTATTCTTTTTAATGTTATCTTTAGTAACATATAATCTTAGATCGATATTTCTAAAAGTATTTACAATCAACTTCAACATAACTTACTGTTTAAAGAAAAGCTTACTAACATGCTAATTTTAAAAGAGATTTTTATTATAAACCATGGCTCCCCCTCAATATTTCTAAGCAATTCACTTCTTATGGTCAGTTCTAATCTGATCTGACTATTTAAACATGTTTAAAGTCCTAAAGTAGGAGATAGATTAGGGTAATGGTTTTATAAGGGAGTTGCTTGCCAAGCAACCCTCGGTTGGTGTGGGAGATTTCAAGGCCATGGAACATTGTGTAATTAAAGATCAGGTTAGAGTTTCCAGTGCAGGGGGAGCCAGTGTTCCTCAATGAACTTCAATCAATGAGCTACTACAGCAGAGAAAATTCACATTCACATTCCCACCGAATTTTTTTAAATAGTGCTGTCCAATTTTACTTATTTTCTCTGTAAAACCAAAAACAAAATGAAACCTCTGCCAGGACCTAAATCTCACCAGTGACAAGTGTTGCTTTTAGGAGAAATTAAAAATGAACTTCAACTAAACTTCTATTGACGCATTGTGCTGAAATGTGCCAGGAACTTTAATGGAATTTTGGACATTATTATGCCCATTAAGGGTGTGTTCGTTCAGGTACTCTGAGAAGCACATACACAAAACTGAGAAAATAGCTGTGAAGGATAAAGAGGACCTGAAATCAGCTAAAAAGCTTGATCCACATCTCAGACCAGGGAAAAAGAAGAGGGAGGGAGACAATTGGGTGGGACAGCCTCAGACAGCAATATAACTTTGAGAAAGTCACAACCTACGTAAAGAGGAGGTGCCAAGCAAACACTGGCCATTGGAATAATTTTGTATTGGAGATAAATGACCTGTACATACGACTAATACTATGTTGAACATTTGCCTGGGAGGAGTGCAAAGAGAATATGGCCTTAGTGCAAATATTGCAAGAAAATAATGCAAGTAGCTTATGGTAGTTATGCCAGATGTTATCATGTTGAGACTAGGTGATAGTTGCGCACTCTCCTGTCCAGTTGCTAAGAGGTAGAGGTTACCCTGTCAATTGGGTCACAGCTTGATGATATCATTTTGGAAGTATGAAGGTGATAACTAGCTCACTAGAAGTCAGACCCACATAGGCGCCCTCTCCTTCGTCATCCTTCTTGCTAGACACATGGAACTCTGCTGATGGAGCCAGAACCCTGGAGTTAGAGAAGTCACGCGGAGACCCACACAAGTGCTGAGATGCTCCCTCCGCCACTGGATCCACAAGATTTTCCACCCACTGGATTGTGATCTTCCTGTATTCAGTGTCATCACATGAGTTCGTGGGTCTGAAGAGAAATTTATATTCTGGTCACGGACATGTGAAGTAATATCAGACTTATGGATTTGATCTGAACAGCAATGTTTTAATATACAATTACTCTTTGATATAAACCTCTTTCTTATAAACATGAGTGCCTATAAACTTGTTTCACTAGTCAAACAGGACTAACAAATAATCCAAGTGCATGTGAGAAGGCTCTGACACAGAAACAGCTTACCTGGAGTATCCAAATATATTGGAAGTAGGCTACTGTGGCAGTCATGTGCTTATGCTAATTTTATAATTGAAATGTAGGGGTGGAATCTGGCCTGTTAATCTGGAGATAGCCATTGAGTAGCCGATGAGGCCACTGTGTGGGCATGGCTTTCACCTGAGACTGGGAAATCTTGCGGTATTTCCCTCGTGAAGATGAGAAGCTATCTTCCCCCGTTGTCAGGATTTAGTTTCAGAGATGATTAATCATGGACAAGACAAGCTGGCAGCGTTTGAGAAGTTGGAGGAGCCAGCAGAGAGACCACTCGGCTTTGCCCTGATGAAGACAGACCTCTGAAGCTGTAGTGGCATGCTGTTGATGGACCTGAGCCCTGGAAGCGCGGAGCCATAGGGGAGACCCCTGCCAGCGCCAGTATTCTGCACTCACGACCTGTGACTTCCTGAGTCAGAAGCAGACTTTATAGACTGATTTCGGGCATATGGGTTAATACTGGACTTACGACTTTGCACTGGACTGGATTGGGATGCCTTCTTACTGTCACATTTCTTTTGTATATAAACCCTTTCCTAATACCTATATGTGTATCTCTGGAATTTGTTCCTCTATTCTATCTGGACTAACACAGCTATAGTCTGTAGGAAATTCTCTTTCAATGGACTGGATGCTCACAGCAGATTTCCTCATGGAGGTGATTACATCACATCAGATCTCATCATATCAGATCTCATCAGGATACAGCACAGCTGCCAAGCCACTGAGAGTCATTGTCAGCCAAAATGACACCCAAACTCCACCCTCTCAATGGCGACACATGGTATTTATATGTTATGGTCCATATGTGTTCTGAACTACACGGGGTGGCTTGCTCACTGTGTTCTTTTCATATTACAAATGAGATAACTTTAAGACATATCTACTCATAACATCCACAGAGATTGGATTAGAATTTAAAATCCCAATCAAAATTATAGTATTAAATCCATAAAGTATTTAAAATTAAGTATTCAGAAAGTGTGATATAATTATGTAGGAAAGAGGAAGAGGAGGAGCATGGGATGACAACTTTATGGAATTCCCCATCACACTACCAGATTCAACAGTAATCTGTTTGGCACCGTGTACATGAAAATATTTCCCTACTCCTCAATTTCTTGATCTTCCAGATCCAAGGTATATATTGTTTGCCCACTGCAGTATCATAAAATTAAGGGACCTACCCTTCTCCATAACTGATGACATCGTTAGCTGTCTTTGTCTATAAACAGAAAGGTCAACAGTTAGAACCCACCAGAACTTCGTGGAAGAGAATTGACTTTCTCATCCTGTAACATTTAAAGGCTGGGAAACTCTAGAGACATTCTATATGGTCTCTATGAATCTAACATGACCCAATGGCAGTGGTTCCTCATCACTTTGCCTTGTTTTCCCCCAACTATTCATAATCTATCTTGACTTGTATAATTTAATTCTGCAATGAAGATTCAGCTTCTTCTAAAGTGATAGTTGCAACATAAGATCACACAGCTTAACCCCCACCCCTCCACAAACAGAGACACGCAATGCAGTTAAATGAAAAAACAGTTCACAGGCTACAAAGCAGCAATCTGTGCCAGTTCTTGGGTGGGTGACTTACATAGAGTGTGCTTTTTTTTATGATACTCCTGCCTGCTTTCTGCCGACTATCAACCTAGCTTTAGAGCATGAAGAGCATCAGAGAATCATTAGAAAAGTTAACCTGAATTTTAAATGAGTCTTAGACAAAGAGCCACCCAAGATCTAGAACAGCTCCTAGTTAACTACTTTGAAAACAGAGAATAAAATCCCTTCACTCTGTAAGTCTCATAGTGTTGGGTGTCTTGTTTCAATATCATAGCACATTTTAAAAATCATTTTATTGGGGACTCATACATCGTTTTTCACATTACATAAATAAGCATACTGTGTCAAGCACCCTCACATGTCCACTTCTATTATCGGTCTCCAATTGTCGGCCTTTTCCCTTAAGCCCCTAGTATTGGCTTTTCCATGCCTTCCCCTCTTCCCCTACTCTCTTCTTCCCATCGACCCTCCATACTTTATACATTGTTACTGTTTTATCATATCTCACACTGCCTGAACTCTCCCCCAACCCACTCCTTTGATGCCCGTCCTTCATATAGGAGCTTGTGTGTATATCCTTGCTGTTGGTTTCATCTCTCTATCCCACCTTCTCTTTACCCTTCCAGCATCTCCAATCTAACCATTGGCCTGCAGGGGCCCATCCATCTTGGTTTCCCCATATCTCCAGCTCCCCTCTATACTAGTGTGACTTCTCCAGTCCATCTGGATTTGTAAGGTAGATTTGGGACCATGATGGTTGGGTGGGTGGGGGAAGGAAGGCTTCATGAACTAGAGGAAACTTGTATGCATCATCACTGCCCGGCTGCCCCTTGACTGGTCTGTCTCCTCCCCGTGACTCCCCTGTAAAAGGGCGACCAATTACCTACCAGTGGGCCTTAGGTCCCCACCCTGCTCTCCCCTCCTTTTTAATGATGTGATTCTTGTTCTTTGGTGCTTGATATCTGCTCCCTTCGACCCCTTTTGATCACACATGCTGGTGTGCTTCTTCCATGTGGGCTTTGCTGTTTCTGTGCTGAATGGCGACTCAATTATCTTCAAGACTTTGAGACTCCAGGCACCCAATCATTTGGTAGCTGGGCACCATCATTTGCTCTACTCTGCTTGCCTCTGTATCCATTTGTCTCCAGCAATATCGTCTCCAGCAATATCGGGAGTCAATTGGTTCATTTATTTTGATTTTTTGTTCTTTGATACCTGATTGTTTCAGCACCTCATGATCGCACAGGCAAGTGATCTTTTATGGTGGGTTTTGTTGCTTCTGAGCTAGATGGCTGCTTGTTTATGTAAAGCCTTTAAAACCCCAGATGCTATATCTTTTGATAGCTGGGCCCATCGGCTTTCTTCACCACCCCTGCTCATGTTCCTACATGTCCTCAATGGGTCCCTTGGAGATGTATGCACACAGTGATATATGTCCCCCCCGCCCCAATTTGATGTCTATTGCCTAGATCTTTCACCACTTTCACCACCTTCTGACCACGCTGGCTGTTGTGCTTCTATACCATATTAGCTGGCCCAAGAGATAGCGTAAGGGGAGGAGGGAGGACCAAACCCAGGGAAGTACACGTTGGGTGCAACACAGTAATTGGAGAAGGATGAGGGAGTGGAGGGGAGTTAAAAGGGAGTTCAAAAGTGAAAGGATAACAGAGGGAATGGGGCACTAATCCACCCAGGGGATGGAGGACGGGTCTTCTCTCCACAGAAACCAGAGTGGGTGAGCAGTTTCTACCACAAAACACCCAACCATGAGGACAATGTGGACACATGGAAAGATGCAAGAAAAGAGAGCTATAGAGTCGGACGCAACCAGAGTCAGATGGATTCCATCTCTAGTACTGGGCGTGGCAGAGAACAGGGTGGGGGAGGGGCCAGCATCCCACACCCACAGGGATAAAGACAAGAAGGGAGGAAGAGGAAGAGAGCTGGTCCAAGCTCCATGCCGACACATGATGTTCAGAGGAATACATCCCTCTGGAGACCCATTACACCTCAGAAAGGACTGGGCAAACGATTCCTGGGAGCACGAGAGAGGAGAGGAGAAGGGGGTGGGGACAAACACATGGACAGGTTGGGGGAGCAATAAGTGGTCAGGAATCGATGGAAAGGAGGGTGTGGGAAGTCTGGTGGGGATTAAACAAGGACAATGAATCTGTGAGAAAACAATGAAACTCCAATGAAGGTGAAACATGATGGTGGGACAGGAGGGAGATGGAAGGAAATAGAGAAAAGAGCTAGAAGGCAAAGGGCACTTACAGAGGTCTAAACATAGGTATGTCCATATATAGATACAACTATCTATTATAAGGTGGGAATAAATTGAAGAACATATCTAGAGGCCAAATATTAGGGTAGCAAGTGGACCTTGGGCCCTCACCCTGGTGCTCCCTCAATATAAGAACACTTTGTTCTATGAATGTGGCATTCCTCAAGGCTCACTGGCCCAACACGATCACTGAAGTAAAATGGGTGCACAAACAAAAGTGGTGAATAAAGCTGATGGTGCCCAGCCATCAAAAGATATATGTGGTGTCTTGAAAGCCTGAAGATAAACACTAGACCATTTACCTGAGAAGAGACAACAGCCATACAGAAGAAGTATAGCACATTTTTAAAGAACAAACTTCAGTATTTCGTGTAAGAATTGAGTCTAAAATCTGAAAACGTTTTAGCAACATTTATAACAATAGCATTTAGCGTCATATATACTTAGTAAAAGTTGATCTTTCCAGCACATCTTTAGTGCAGCTTTTGTGCTAAAGTTAGGTGTCTTGGCTGATATTCGGGTCATCTTATGCTCAAGTACATATGGTAACAGAATGTACTTCTTACTCAAATACTATGATTGTTCCTAAGAGAGAAGTTGTAATGTCAGAGAAATACTCTAAACACCAAGTATATTTCTTCTTCTAATAGTTATTCATCAATTCAAACCATGCCATATTTTAATTTGCATAGTATTTGGAGTATATTTTCATCCAAATTTTTCTTCTAACCATCCCAAAATGACTTTCGTCATCCTTGCTAAAAGAAGACAATTTTTTCTTTACCTAAAGAAAATCCAAGTTTCTAACAATCTTAGGGGTGAAATATGTAATGTGATTCTATAGCGCCTGTAAGTAGGGTGGAGGATGGTAGGTATTGACAAGATTCATCTCTGAATGACTGTGAACAGGATTCCCTTGCATGCCATCCTGCTGCCTACACAATGAGTCCTCTGACAGTCAGGAAGAGAGATCGCTTTACTGGCAAGAGCCAGAAGTGAAACCTGCCCTCTGAACCAAAGATCACGATGCGAGGGACCTCTCTTGTTCCAGAAAACAGCCATATTAGAGGAGCAACAGCAGGAGACTAGAAGCCATCGTATGAAAGCAAGTGATGGACTCACAGCACAATACAGCTGGGTTTGTGTGTGTGTGTGTGTGTGTGTGTGTGTGCGTGCAGGAGGCTGACTGGTGGAAGGGGGTACCTCTAGACACTTAATTGGGGTACCCCTGGCCTTGCTGACTCATGGAAGTGGATTTGGTTGCCCTCATGCTAAAGTTTTCTGGAGGCTTTCTGGTTGTCTATGCACACTTCATTCAGAGAGGTGGGTTTCCTGAACCCTGGACCTTGAGTTGAAGGCCTTCAGGTTGAGGTTTCAGAGGAGTGGTCTGCCTTGTAAGCATTTATTAATAGGCCTGAAAGAACTTCAGAACATGTCCTGAAAGACAACTCTCCAGACTATTTCTCACTGTCATTGCAACTTGCTAACTTCCTAATAAATCCTTTACTTATAAATGCTCTCTGTGAATTGTGCATAGCCATTGCACGGAATATTAGAACCTAGATAAATAAAAGAGAGAATATCAGTTTATACCACAAATCAATGAGGTTATATGTTGGAATACAATTTTTCTTAAAGGTTTTCTCTTGAGTACCCTGGATTGCTATTTTAATTTTAGTGCCTTGCTTTGTAGGTCTGCAGCATAGGTCACAGAACTTTCTCTTACATTTTGGTGCTTCTCTGCATGACTGAAAAATAATCTTTGTAATTTTCTCTTAAGTACATAGATATATACAATTAGATAAGACAGATAATATGGACTCTCTGTCTTTTCTAGTATAAAAATATATTATTTTCTGTAAATAATGAGATTCATTTCTGTATATAATTAATTGCAAATTCAAAGTGAATTTTCACCAGGTTTTGGAAACACTGGTCCATTGTCGTCAGACAATTGTGTCTTCTGGGTATGATTCTGAATCTCACTTGTGTATTTTCAGGAACCCCTTTTTCAGTTGAGTTGACTACGTTAGACACGGGTTCATTTGTTCCTTCTTTTTGGGGAAGTTTTGTACGGTTAATCTAATATTTTTCACTTTTACCTAGTTGTTTCTAGGTGCATTCCTGGGTCGTGGGATGCCACGGCGGGAAGAATCTTCCTGGGTTCCATTTCTGTCTCTGCCATTTCCAGTCTGCAGAACTGTTGGTGAGCTGCTGAGTCTCCCTTGCTTCTTCATAACTCAAGATTCACTGTCATCAAAAGATGAACCAGGGGGGACATGGAATGTGTGTGTATATACATATATGTATATGAATATATTCCTTTATATATAAATGTACATATAGTTTTTCACATATATAAATCATTTGGGGGTTTTGTTTCTTTGGGGGGCATCACTGCCTTCCGTTGCTCAGAGAAAGCACTGATTAAAACACTGGGAGCTACCCAGCCTTGCTCCTGGAGAGCCGCTGCTGGATTTGAACCGCCAAGCCCGTGGGCCGCAGTCCCGCACTCAACCACTACGCCACTGGGGCTCAGTCCTATAAATCATTTTCTTAAGCTCCAGAAAAGATATTTTTTGGTCAGAAAGTACAAATAGAGTGCCAAACAGAGTGAAGAAATAATGAAATATGACATAATTTAAAAATGCATTTGCTTTTTGAGTATGGAATCTCATAGACAGTGAACAGTTAGTTATGGAGAGTTCCAAGAGAAAGGGACATCTTATAAAAGCAGTGTTTTAATCAGTGCTTTCTCTGAGCAAAGGACGTCTTTGCTTAGTGGATTAGGAGTAAAGCTCCTAACTACAAGATGAGGAGTTTGAAGTCAAGTACCCCTTAGAGGGCAAAAGATGAGACTCTGCTCCCATCAAGATTTACAACACGCCAACCCCTAAGGAGACAGTGCTACTGCTGCTACAATGCTTAGTAAATGAGTACTTGATCTTTTACTCAAAATTGTCTTTCTTCCAAATTACTGAGGTTTTCTTCAACTATATATGCTGTTTTAACATGTTTGCACATTGCCATCGTGGTTTTGTTTTTTTTAATTTCTGAGAAATCTTACAAATCTGTGTTCCTATCCTATCTTTTCTTTCTGTACTTTGCCAGCTTGCTTCCAGCTTTGGTGAGGATTCAGCTTTGTCTTTCTTTGTCTAGTTTTCCTTTCTCATCATAAGAGTTCAGCAGCTGTGAATGGCACCAACATCTCTCTTTCCCCTCCTATGAGTCAATATTAATGTCACACCATGGTTAAAACAGTAAATTCCCCCTGATTAAGAAACAAACAGTCGCTCACCCCCTACCACTGCTCTCACTTTGTGCACTTATCTCCTTGCCTCTTTCAGATTCTCTTGGCCTCTATAAAATTCTTCTTTTATTACATTGACCACTCTTTCCTTTGCTTTGGAAGCTGGGGATGAAGAAATAAAAGAAGCAAAAGAATACATATACCAGCATTTAAAAAAAGAAAAAAATATATATACTTTAGTGGAACATTCTCATCAGACAAGGGAGGGGAGGTAGACAAATATTAGAGAATAAAGAAGAAGTATGTTCGTGGGGGATAAGTGATTAGGAGGAAAGAAATGGTCTTGCAGAATGTGAAGTAAAACACATTCTCTTGAATGCTTCCCCCTGAAGAGGTGACATTTGGGCAAAGACCAAAAAGTAGAAATGTGACTGATGTGATGTGGAATAGCAGGCAGGCTGCTGTGGTTAGAGCACAGTGTACTTATGGGATGAGATTTACTCTTATTCTTGTGTTTAAGAGTCTGTGTCACTTGCTGTCCTCACTTGCAGGGTTCAGAGTTCATCAACAGCATCCAGTGGTGGCAGAAGCAACTCATCACTGGCAGGGGTCTCCACGTGGCCTCTCCAGCTTCAGAGGTCTGGCTCCATCAGGGCAAAGCCATGTGACTTCTGTGGCTCCTCAGACGCTGCCATCTTGTCTTGTCCGTGATTCGTCGTCTCTGAGACTAACTCCCAACAACTAGTTTCTCATCTCCATGAGGGAAATATTATGAGATTTCCCAGAAGTCTCAGGAGAAAGCCATGCCCACACAGAGGCCTCACTGGCTACTCACTGGCTATCTCCAGATTAACAGGCTAGACTCCACCCCTACATCTCCATCATGAAATTAACATAAGCACATGACTGCCACAGCACTCCTAAATTGTGGATCACCAGATTTCAGATAGAGTTTGGAAGTATATGTCTCCTATGTTTCATGAATGATAAACTTGTTAAACTACCCTCCCAGTGAGCTTCTCACCCTTATTTCCAAATTCCCTTTCACTCCTTGCTGCTGGTTCTCCCAGCTTTCACCACCGGGATTTGCTATTTGCTGTTAGAGAGTGAGCAGAGCCCTTCCAGTAGGTCATTTTGCTGCCTAAAAACTCAAACACACAAATTACTCAGGTGAATAAGTTTCTGCACATTTTTTTTTCTGTGTGTGCCATTAGTTGAGAGATTTTTGCCATTATTCAGTTTGGCAAACATTTTCACCAGAATTCACATTTTATTAAAACCTAGATCTACTTTAAAAAAGCTAAATACCACGCAGCTTTAGTAAAACACTTCCTCTTCTATCTAACCAATTTAGTTCCTGATGCATTCAATGTTCTGATTACACCCTGAAAATGACGGAAATAAAAGAGATGGTTTGTCACCAATCTTTTATTTATTAAATGCAAACTTAAGCCGTGATATGGTCATGACTTCAAAACCAGGAAATGAAAGAGATAGATCACTGTCATAGTAGATATATGTCTTTATTTTAAAATGAATACTTGAATAAAATAACATTCAGTTTAAGGGTGCACTTCAAAATAATCATGAAAAAAAATCTCATTATCTTTCCACTCTATTTCCAAGAATTTTGAAGCCCCTTTATATATAAAATTAACAAGGTAAAAATCATGATAATAATCCAAGTAATGCCTTTATATGTGTTTGTGTTATATATTTCTATATCAATATTTGTAAGTAAATATGTATATTCATTTTCACGTAGTATCATACCTATGCATAAAGTTTTGCACTCTACATACTTCCATGAAAGCGATTTTTAAACTAAAAGCTATATTTTCTGACTTTATTAGCATCGCTGACTCTTCCTTTACTCATTGCCATTATTAATCATCCTCTCCCAATGGCTTTTTGGGTGGTTTTCATACTGCACTCTTACAAGCAATGATCATCACACATATTTGAATAAATATTTAGCTGGAGATATCTGTAGGATTCCTTAAATAAATCACAATATTAGAATGGATAACTTCCAAAGTATGCACATGTTAATTTTGTTGAAACAATAATTTCCATAAGTACTCCCCAATAGAACTGTATCAACGAAAATTCCCAAGCAAACAGGCAAATATCTGGACTAATTTAGCTTTTATCAATAGATTAATGTTCAGTGACTGGAAAGATATGCCACTATCTAGCATAGGTTTAATGGGCACTTCTTTAAGAAGAAGTGATGTGCATTTCACTTTCCATGTTGTCTTTGAATGACTAAAATCTCTGTATATATTATAGTCAAATGTATCATTTTTCCTTTGGGACTTAAATTATTTTGTGTTGCATTTAAGAAATATTTTCTTTCGATTTAAGTGAAGCAAATGTATTCTCCTAAATGCATTCCCCTCTTCACTCTATAACAACACGTGTAGTTAACTGCTATACCTCTTTAAGTCATCGATACGCTGGAATTGCTCTTACTATATTGATGTAGAAGTAACTCCATATTTTTTCAGAACATCCATAATCTTATCTCTAGCAAATAGACTATTTTCTAAAATGCTCACATTTGTTTCTGAACTCAATTTCATAACATTTCCTTTGGGGGGGGTGACATCACTTCCCTCTGGTGAGAGTGGGAGGCTCAGCCTCGCTCCTGGAGAGCTGCTGCTGGATTTGAACTGCCAAGTCAGTGGGCCGTAGTTCCACATTCAACCACTATACCACCAGAGCTCAGCCCATAACATTTTCTATATCTCTGTAAATTCTACATTACCTTTATTAGACCTTATAAAAAACTATCACCTGTTAAGTCGTCCACCACACCACCCTCACTTGAGGATCTCCCTCAGGACAAATGTTGCCAATTTTTGCATTTTTATCATTAATCTAATTTTTTTAAAAAAGCAGTTGTATCACCCCTTCCTCCAAAAAAACTCACTATGTTTTTAATAGACCATGATTGAGTTTATATTTTAAATAGTGCAAATTTGGTATTTTCAATACTGAACATTTTAGTTATGAATATGAAATGTTCCATTAATATGCAATCTCTAAGGTTACCCACATAGTAGCATACTTTTATCTATTGTTTTTCCATGTATATTTTGTTGGATATATATTAGAATTTTCTTTTTTGTTCTTAACATCACCTTTTGAGTTTGGGATTTTTTAACAATATTTTCTAGTGTTCAGTGTTTGTACATAGAATTAAAGTTGAATTTCTCATATTAATCTTACATCAGCAGCGTGGTAACTTTAATTCTTAATTTTCTAAAGCTCTTATAAATAGACAATCAAATATTCCATGAACTATGATAATTTAGACATGCAAGGTTTTATTTGTCCTTTTTCTCTCTTTACTGCTGACAATCTCCACTGTAGTTTTCAATAGAAAACATAGTAGTGAGTATCTTTGCTGCATTTCTGATTTTAGAGGAAATGCTCATATTCTCTGACATGAAAAATTATGGTTACAATGGTTCTAATCTGTAATAATTTTCATGACTTGAGAGCATTTTTGTTTGCTTGAATTACAAAATTTTTTATTGATAAACATAAACTTATTGAACATGAATTGTAATGTGAAATGCATTTATACATACAAGTGCTAATAGACTCTTGTGTGCTTGGAATAAGAATATATATATTATATTACATTATATTACATTACATTATATTATATGTCATTCATGTTTGCTTCCCAAAAAAGGTGCTCAAACATAACTCTGCAATTAATGGATGACAAAAAAACAAGTTCTCTCAATAATGCATTTGAGTCATGAGAGTACTGGAAGTGTCTATTAAGTTCAAGGCAGAAAAGTGATCTCAGAAAGTTATGGTGTCTTTGGGCAGGATTTTCAAGTACATATCTTGCTTGATTTCTTCAAAGGAAACAAGTTTATCATAGTGGCTTATTATAAGGATTTAATTTTTTTTAGTTAAAACTGCACCAATGAAGAAAATACCAGATAAGTTGAACCAAGTTCCCCACCCCCATATCACTGCACTATTCTTCAAAGATCTGTCTGTGCAGAAGTGCTCCCCATCCACTCTGACTTCTTTGTTTCCCAAACTCAAAGTATAGTTTAAAAGAAGCACTGTTTCAATACCTAGAAAATGCCAAAAGTGTAATTTTGAATCACAGAGCACAAATTTCTTCAGTGAAAGTTTCAAAAGATGGGAGAAATCAACTTCAAAAGTGTACAGAATGAGATGGAGAATTTTTAAAGAACAACCACATGTTGATATTTTTGTTTGTTAAAGGTTTTCATGAGTTTTTAGAAGTACTCTCTTATAGTAGTTGAAATATATATGCTTGCTCAAAATTTTATCATTATTATTTATTTATTTTTTAGGCATCACTGCCTTCTGGTGGTGGGAATAGGAGGCTCCGCCTTTGCTCCTGTGAGCTGGAAATTGAACCTCCATCCCAGTGGGATGCACAACCATGACGCCACCGGGGCTCAGCCAAAATTTTATTATTTTAAATAGGTTTCATAGCATAAAATAGTAATAGTCAATATTCCACAATGCCCTGATTATTTTACCTCTCAATGTATTTTATTTTAAACTAGTATACTATGTACACTATCCCATCCATTAAAAAGGTGACCTATAAATAAGAATATGTTTTCACAGTCTAATTTTAATAAAATGTAGCTGAAGAAAAACAATTTTCAACATCTTAACCATGTTCATTTCAATTGAAAACTATATACTATTTTTCTAGGATTTTAATGCTCTGATTTTTTTCTTTACAAGACATTATTAGAATTAGTTTCACTCTTAATATTTGTTTAATTTCTGGACCTGTTAGCCAAGATATCTTGGCTTATTTGTTATCTAATCCTTACATCCTTGTTTTCTCCTTTGGGAATTTTCCATAGTTTTTATGAACTCAACCATATATCTCAATATGCTTATTGCTGAAATGTTTCTATTGAGTAGTTCACACTGGAGTAGAGTGAACTTTCTTAATAAGGCCACTTTATGTGTGTCTCTATATTCCCAACCAAATGATTGAGTGAGACTGTTCAAATGAAGGGGGGGTTTCCCTAATATAATACATTGATTTGTTTTAGAGACCACTCCCCAGACTAGAAGGTTGAGCCATGGATAAAGCAGAAGAGAAAAGTCCCGTGATCATTTGAAGAACAAACACTACATAGCATGTTTACTCAGGACTGCTGTCTGCTGACTGAAGCCAGAGACAGAGTTCAGAGGCAACAAATCCAAGGCAAGGAAATGATGAGACAGAACAGAGGACAAGTGCCAAGGTTATATGATCAGTGAGCAAGAGCAGGGAGGTGGATTCCTGGCTGAGAACTTGAGGATAAGAGAGGGGTGCAGTTGTTTGCTGAGGAAAAGGTGGTTTTCTGGACTAATAATGGTATCAATAATGTTGTCTCTTCTTGGGTTGTGGTAATCTTTTAATTCCCTTAATATACCTCCTTTCTGGTGAGTATAGTTTTTGAGATCTGTGTGGCTAATGCAAGAAATGATAAAACTTCGAATATACGGAGAGTGCTGTGGGCATAATAATTGGTGTCCGCATAGATTCATACATGGAAGATGGACTCATGTCTTACCTCTGGCAGGCCAGAGGAGTTCAAACACTGTCACCACTCCTCACCATTTAAGCAGGCACCCAACAGTGACACATACACACAGAGTTATGGTCAATTATTGTTGTCCTTCTTGTTATACTCCTTATATGAAATATTGTGTCTCTGAACTTCATGCACTTGTGGTGCTGCTCCCATTTTGGAGCATACCATGTTGATGGAAAAGGGGGTGGGTGGGATGGGGATCTGACATTGATGGAGGATGAAGGCCAAGACTAGCCCATTGTTTATTTGAAGGTATCTTATTAGTATTGAATTAGTATTAGTAATTGAATTCAATTAGTATTGAATTAGTATGGAAGACATCTTATTAGTATTGAATTAGTATCGGAACACCTTTTGTTTCCCTTGGATACACAATGGCCACATCAGCCTGTGCTACACACATTACCTCACCAAGATGACCAGACTTCTGCTTTCCTGACTTAGCTTTGGTAGACGTAAAACAATCTGCTGTGGCTTTTGGACGTTTGGGGGCTCTGGCTCTGGACCCTGTGTTTGGCTTGTCTGCCTGACCTTCAGATTTGGGAACACACAGCATGCATCACCACATAAACATTTTCTCAAAGTGATTTTCAATGTGAATTGTGCATACTATATCCTAAGGAAGAGTGAGGAGTAATGGAGTAAAGCACAATTTTGAAAGCGTTGTGCATTATGGACATCTTCAACCCCCAACTCCTTGGACTAGTCTGGTATTAATTCTGACACAAGAAAATATTACAGCACTTGGCCTTTGAAGAAAATGGGTACAAATTACACATTTTAACTTATATGTAGATTAGTTTCCATAAATATATTGTAGCAACTTAAAAAAGTGCAAAAACAAAATATAACAAAATATATGTCAAGAATGCATAAAATAGGGCTGAGCCCCGGTGGCGTAAGTGGTTGAGTGCCGCACTGCGGCCCATGGACCTGGCGGTTCAAATCCAGCAGCGGCTCTCAGGAGCAGCACTGGGTAGCGCCCATGACCACCAGAGGCAGTGATGCCCACCAAAAAAAAAAGAATGCATAAAATATATTTAGCCACTAGGGTATTTTATCCTCTACTCCTATATAATATGCAAAAATCTATTATTAGCAAAACTTAGACACAAGACACAAATCTTATAGAGCACAATTTGTGGAAGAGAAAATGTAGATGAATAGAAAGATACAGTAATAACTTATTAATAACTTATAATCACATAAATTTAACTACACTACTATATACTATATGGGGTACCACTGTAATAATTTCAGAGCACCTCCTGCTAAGACTGCTGCATGACAAGTGTTCCAAGTAGCCACTCAAACTCCCAGGTGACACCAATCATCTAGACAAAAACACATGGTCACCCCAGTAAATTGTATTTCACAATGCAAAGTGAACGTTAGAGCATTTGGCACATTTTCATCCTAAGTAATGCAACAGCGTGCAACAGGCTTAACCTTAAGTAACTCCATGGGATCCATGCAAATTGACACTAGGTATCCTGGAAGTGTCCCCCAGACTCAAAGTCAAGGCTTTACAAGACAAAGTCTAATGGCTTAATATGATTGAGGTCTGCCACTGTGGCTTCCTGTCATTTGAAGATAAGTGAATCAAGTGTAAGGATAATTGTAAAAAAAGAAAATATATTCTTGAAGCTGTTGCTGCAACTGAATGAGCGGGGGTGAAGAGATTGCATTTCTTTTTGTTTTTTAATTACCCATTTAACACCTATCAAGATTGCAGCTATTTTTTTTCTCATCATTTTAATGAGGACTCATCACAGTCCATACATCAATTGGATCAGGCATGTTTTGCATATGTAGCCTTTATTCTTTTCTAGACACTTCCTTTGCATTGAGCCCTTGGTATCAGCTGTTTTCCCCCACTGCCTCCCCCATAACCCAATAGATTGTATATTGTTATTTTAATTTCATCTCCCACACCAACCTCTGTCTCCTTCCATGTTTTCTGTTGTTCTTCCCCCATAGAGGGGCATATAATTATGTGTTCATCATGGCACTTGGTTCCTTCCCTTTTTCTCCTTTCCTTTCCTCCTCATCACCCTACCTTTCTGGTATCACTATTCCCACTCCTGTCCCTGGATTTTATGTGTCATGAGTTCCCATCTGTGTTAGTCTGGGTAGACTAGAGAAACAAACTCATAGACATGCATATATGGATATAAGGGAAAGGTTTATATATAAGAGGAATGTGACATTGAGAAAGCTTCCCAGCCCAGTCCTGTTCAAAGTCATAAGTCCAATTTAGCCCACATGCCTGATATCAGTCTTTAAAATCTCCTTCTGACACATGAAGTTACAGGTCAGTGGGTGCAGAGTCCCAGCGCTGGCAGGGGCCTCCCCATAGCTCCTTGCTTCTAGGACTCGGGGTCCATCAACAGCATCCAGTGGTGGTAGAAGCAACTCAGCATTAGTTGGGGTCTCCACGTGACTTCTCCAGCTTAGTAGTGTGGTTCCATCAGGGTAAGACTGTGTGGCTTCTCCTTCACTTCTTCATCTCCTCAGATGCTGCCATCTTGTCATGTCCACAGTTCGTTGTCTCTGAGACTAACTCCCAACAACTGGGGAGATAGCTTCTCATTTCCATGAGGGAAATATCGTGAGATTTCCCAGAAGTCTCAGGAGAAAGTCATGCACACATGGAGGTCTTATTGGCTCCTCAGTGGCTATCTCCGGATTAACAGGTTCGACTCCACCCCTACATCTCCATCATGAAATTAACATAAGCACATGACTGCCACACGATCTCTTTCTATACCTGTGTACATGTTCTGGTCTTGTCTGAACTGAGAAGCAGCACTGGGCTCATGAAAGGAGAGGTGTGGAAACATCAAGGAACCAGAGGAATATAGTGTGTTTCAGTGATGCTTTATTGCACCCTAGCGATTCATCCCTTTCCTGTGGCCCCTGTGTGGAGAGATTTCTCCACTGTCTACAGATGGACTTTGAATCTCTGCTCCAGTCCCCCTACTTCTCAACAATATGTTTTTGTGTCTCAATATTATATTTGTTTTATGTTCTCAACAATAAGTTTGTGTGTGTGTGTGTCTGCTGATGCCTATTTTGTGATTCCCATGACTCTTCATGATCACACCAGTGGTGTGTTTCTTCCATGTGGACTTGTGGCTTCACTACTGAATGGCAGCTTATGTAACTTCAAGCCTTTAAAACTCCAGACACTATATCTTTTACTAGGCAGGCTCCATTGTCCTTCACCACATTTGCTGATGCATCCATTTTTGTCTTCAGCAATTATGTCATGAGGGTGAACATCTCAGACTGCCGACTGACTAGAATAAAGTGTTCTTGTATTGAGGGAGAGACCCAAAGTACATCTCTTACCACCGTATATTGCCATATAAATATATGTACCTCTCCTTTTGTGGATATTTACATATGTGCACTGCTATGTTTATACCTCTACCCATTGTTTTGCTTCCTTGGTCTTTCCTCTGCTTCCTTTTATATTCCTCCTGCTCCTCTGTCACTTTCCCCTTATTTCTGCCTCTTGGTACCTCCTCTCACCTAGTTTGCTGTTGCTCAGGCACCACCCCCACTCCCACCGCTCACCTCAGAAAATGCAGCTTTTATGTGAGCCCAGGGCAGCTGTAGGAGAGGCGTGCCTATCAATGATGGAAGAAGGATTAGAACCTCAGAGAATCAATTTTAGAGGTATGCAATGTAAAACAGACAGGCACTTTTGATAAAATTACAAAAATGCCTGAATCTCCTGTTCCCCTCCTCTCTTCTCACTGCTCCTGACTCTGCCACTTCTGAGAAAACAAATCCCAGCAAGCCTTCCCCAGTTTCTTATTCCTCTAACATCTCCACGGGGCCATGACCCATCTTGTACACCAAGGTCATCCCTTATATAATATCGATGAGTAGAGTAGTGCATCATAAATGCATCTTATCTTCATCATCAGTTTTTGATGACATCTTCTTTATAATAGCTTACTTTGCTGTACAGACACAGTATATGTTACATATAACAAAAATGCATTCATTAATTGTTTTATCAGTGTGGTGACATTTACAAGGCAGATTTTAAAAGTTTTTGGAAAGATTATATTTAAACATAATGAAAATTTTCCGTGAAATTTTTGAAGCCTCCTCCATTGTAATTACACCAAGGACCTATTTTCACCATCTTTAATGTGTGCATATCTTAGGTATGTCATTGATAGAGGCTATTTTAAGTGGAATCATTTTCTTTATCGGATTGTTCATTTTGCTGTTTAGAAAGGGAACCGATTTTTATGGGCTCAATGGACATACTAATTTTTTTAAAATAAAGTTTATTTTTATTAACAGGACTGTGTCTGAATACAAGCATTTCAAGTTTTCATTCTACAGCTTTCATATCACATATAACAACAAAAAATATATAGTACTCATTGGTTATCCATTTTTATGCCACCGATCTTTCCAACAAACACAGCATCACCTTTTATATTTGATTTTTAGTGCAAAAAATTCACACAACTGAATCAAAATGAGTCAGCCATTGAGAATATAAAACAAAGTTATCATTTTACCAGAAATACTGTAAAATAACTGTCAGGGGGATGGCGGGGATCGAAAGCCTACATTCGCAGGAAGAGTCTTTGTGGCACAGTGGTTAGCTTCTGGGCTGCTATCGGCAACATCAGCAGTTCAAAACCGCCAGCAGGTCCACGGGAGAAAGAGGGGGTTTCCTACACCCATAAGCAGTCGTAACCTCAGAAACTCAGCGGGGCAACCGGGTGATCAGGAGTCACTACTGACTCTGTGGCAGTCACGGTTTTTTGTTTTTTTGCTTTGGAAGCTACCCAAACCCCGATTCTCCTGTGTTATAGAATGTTATGAGAGTCGCGCCCACCTATTCAACATAAAGCATCATTCGGTCAAAATGATAACCTGGTTGTTGGCAGTGGATATATTAAAGGACGCAGGTGAAATGAATTCAAAAGGGCAGAAAACCTCTTGAAGGAGATGGGTGAGATACTTGAATGGGCAGCTCACTAGATGGGGTGAGGTGAGTGGGAGTCCAAAGGAAGGAGTTGTAGGTATGAAACAAGTAAAAAAAAAGTGAAATCCCTTTAAAAACACTTACATGTGGCCAATTGTGAAAATTAAGCCTGAGAGACTAAGAATATTGAGTTCTTTTGCAAGACCTCTACAGAGGCTCATAAGAAATCCTGCAAGCATGTAAAGATATTGAGGCAGTACAGCCATGCCAGGGGTGAGTGGTTATCTTTGGAGAACAAGCAGAAACTCCACATCATTTCACTTAGCAAAAGCTGTCTGCTGCTCAAGAAAGGGAGAAAGTCATTTGCAGTTAAGATGACTTACTACTATGATGAGTGAGAATTTGGTTGTCATTTTGTTTAAAGACATAAGGGGGGAAAGGAGAAGGAGGAGGAGGAGGAAGACCACCAAGCACTGCATAGAGTCAATTCTGACTCGTGGCAAAGCTGGCTCTATTCAACTCTGAAGAGAGACAATATAGAAATGGCCCAGGCTTCTCAGAGCATGCCCCGCCTACCCACTGTAGGGTTTGACTGAGAAAGAGTAGAAAAGTCCTCCTTGGTACCCTTACCCCCTTAAAAGCTTGCTGTAAATAGAGGAGGCAGCAGAAAGTGCAGGCGACTGTTGTGATCGAGTGGATGCTGAATTGGGGAAAGTGCAGAAACAAGACAGGGTGTTTGTGACACTGAGGACTGAGCAGAAGCCAGGTTGAACCCACCCAAATTCACGCACAGAGTGTGCAAGTCAACTCTGCTATAAAAAAAGCAGGAGAGACAGATAAAGATCTGTATTTAAAACAACAGATCTCCCTGTGGCCTCTCTAGAATGATTCACCCACAAACCATGCTGGCAGTGTATTCATTAAATGCTAGGCTATGATCCTCTGGGTGGGCTGTTCAAAAATACCATCATTTTAGTGGAAGAAAAACCAGGAATTTTAGTCCTGTAAGCAGTTGCAGTCTTGGAAACCCACAGTCAGTGACTAGGAGTCAGAGGTGACTTGATGGCAGTGATTATTTTTGGAGTAAGACCCATATTGTAGCATTTTCAATCACCTCATATGCTTGTAAAAGCTGGACCTTGAAGAAACGTGACCAAAGAAGGGATTCTTTTGCTTCGTGGTGCTGGTCAATAACATTGAAAACACCACGGGCTGCTAAAAGGACAAACCCATCTGTGATGGCCAGCGTGCTCCTGAGAGGTAGGGAAGGCAAGATTATATCTCATATACTTTGGAAAGCTTGTCAAGGGAGAGCAGTTCCTGGAGAAGGATGTTATGCTTGGTAAAGCAGAGGAGCAGCACAAAGAGAACGGCCCTCAAAGAGATGGATCCATACAGTGGCTTAAGGATGCACTCAAGCATGGGGACAATTTGTGAGAATGCTGCAGGACCACACAATGACTCCTTTGGCCTCCATCACAGAGCTCTGGGGAAGAACTGACTTACCAGCCCCTAACGACAAATGACAAGCTTCTTTAGTCTCTAGTCTTCTCTCTTGTGCTCATATAGACACACACACCCCTCCATATAGACACACAGAACCCCATAATCACAGGTTAGTTTCTTTTTTGTGAGTGCCATTCATTAATTTTGTTTTTAAACCCATTGCCATTAATCAATACCAACTAATAATGACCCTCTTCTGTTTTCAGAAGCTGCAAATTTTTCCACAGGAGATAATTTTCTCATTGTCCTTGACAGTGTCTAACTGGTTTGCACTGCTGACTTTTCTGTTGGCAGTTCCATGGCGAACTACCTTTTAGGTAACTTCAATTCTAGGTTTAAAGAGCATCTCAAGAGAAAGTATTAATTAATCTAAAGAGACAGTTCTCCAGACTGAATTGGTCAACAAAGTATAAACTTTGTTAAGAATTTGAGTTTTCTTCCATTTTTCTTTTATTGTATAAGGTGCATGTATTACTGAAATTAGTTCTTGTGACCTCAGGATGGATAGGCTAGGGTCTGTATAGACTATAGCCAGTTTCTTCTGAGACTTCAGTCTCTTTCTGTCTCTTTTGCCCCTAACAATTAGAGACCAGTAGATTTAACTTAAGTAGCTTTTAAGACCTTAGAAGGAGAGGGAGATTTGTGAATTAGATAAGTTAGCTAATAAGACTAAATACTGAAGTCTTCAAATCCAGAAAACCATTCTTGCAGTGTTTTGGGTTATGCCTACAGTGTATCTGTAACTTTGTTCTCTACCAGTATATATGCATAGATGTATAGATGCACAGTTGCTCGCTCTGTCTGCATAATTACTCAGGGGCATACATATAACTACATATATATGACCATGCATTCATTTTAAAATTATTTTTGCTGCTGCCCAGTTATATGTATTTTGATCAATAGCTACATGATATTTTTTATAATATAACTTTTATCCGTCCATATTTTCTTATATTTGCCTATTAGATGTTCTGTTGGGTTATGCATTGATGCGCTAACCATAAGTTAAGCAACTAGAACTCATCAGATCCTTATGAGAAGGAAAGTGACGTCTGGAAAATGCAGAGACAATTCTATTCTGCCCGATGGGTTTACTTTGAGGTCGATTCAAATAAATGACAGTAATTTTTCTGTTGTAGATTTTTGTTTGGTTTATTTATATAGCTCTATGTACAAATTATATATATATAATTTTGTTTCTTATGAAAATATATAATTGAGTAATTTTCAGAAGTCTACTTTTAAAATGTCTATCTTTTAACTTGTATACTTAGACTACTTATATTTAAAAATAATTATTGATTTGTGAATGATGAAGTGGTTAATACTGTTTTTGTTTCTCTTTCTTTATCTCTTTTTCTGCCTTTCTGTTGGGCACTAGACATATAAATCAGAATTTCATTTAGCGTGCTATATAGCGTTTTTATTGTATTTCTTTCTTACAGTGTAACCTTACACCGACTGATCTGTGCATTATTTTATATCTACGTTAGTTATCACAGTCTTTGGGTGTTTTTGATCAGGTCAAGTAGTACAGAGAAATTCCATTTCTCTTTGCTTTCTTCTAATCATCCTGTTTATGATGTGATGGTTTTAAATATTTCCTACACATATGTTTAGGAATTTCCCAAGAAAAGATGAAAATATCTGTGGGTTCAAGATTTGTAGTCAAATATAAAAAAAAATCTTCATTCACTAGAGCTGAAAAAATGATAACATTGCAAATGTCTACTAACAGATTAATTAAATGGAGTAAATCCATATGGTGGAAAATGATGCAGACAGAAGAATGAACTCTGATACATAGCAACAACATCAATGTGCTCAAGTACTTTATTCTAAGGTAAAGAAGACAGGAATAAAAGGCACTTACTGTATGTGTCAATATTTAAAACCCAGACCAACCTCACTGCCATCGAGTTGATTTCAGCGCAAAGCAACCCTGTAGGACAGGGCAGAGCTGCCTCTGTGCCCTGGAAAAGCTGGTGGCTTGGAACTGCTGACCTTGGGGTTCGTAATCAAATACATAAGTGCTACCCTACTGGGGAAGCTAGATACAATACTTAACACACTCTTAAAATGGCAAGACAAAAAAGAGCAAAATCAGCTCATTGGGCACCAGGGTTGGGGACATTATCAGTGGATTGCTTTAAGCTAGAAGAAATGATGAACCAAACCATAACTTGAACTTTATAAAGCTGATAAAATAATAGAGCAGTGTTTAGAATACTTTCCAAAATATTTTAGATGATCTCACTTCATCAATGCATGAAGACTTCTGTGTTGGTCCTGCTTTCCTCCATTATTCACCCTCAATGAGGCAGAGACTGAGGAAGAACTTCATCCTACAGCCACTGGAGAATGCTAGGAGAGGTAACGACCAGGAAGTGATTCACGTCATCTGTAAATGTTCTGTTTCCTTGTTACTATTTTCCTGACATCATTGCCAGCATATGGCATATAAAACTTCACACCAGAATCAAAGTATATGTTACACAGAAGTCAGTACATTGGTGTGCACAGATGTTATAAGGTGATGACAGGTTCTATGATGACACTTATGTGTGCAAGGAGAAAGGCTAAGAGGCCTAAGAAGACACATAGCAGTCCTTCATGTGAATCAAGGGAAGCAAAGCAGAATCTCTACAAGGGAGTGAGGGTGAAAAAGGAGTTGATAACAAGGGCTCAAGTAAAAAGTAAAGATTTAGAAAATGATGATGGCAACATAGGTACCAATAAGCTAGTTACAATTGATGTATGGGTTGCTATAAGAGCTATTAGAGCCCCCAATAAAATAATCTTTAAAAAGCAAATAAATAAAATAATTGAAAGTATAAAAAATAAAAATTAAAAAGCAGAAATACCACTTTATTTTGCTGATATGCTTAAATATAATTTAAATAAAAATAATTTTAGAACCAATATGCTGGGCTTTGTTGTTCCTGGGCCATATGACCTTTTGTTCACCCTCAAGTTTTTAAGTCCTCAGATGTTGTTACTTTTGATAGCCGGGCACCATCAGCTCTCTTCACCATTCTTGGTCAAGCCCCCACATCCTCAGTGATCACCTCAGGAGTGAGCACACACAGTGATATGATGTGTTCCTGTTTGATGCCTGAGGCCTGGTCCTTTTGACACCTTATGGCCACTTCTTCCATGTGGGCTTGGATGCTTCTCAGATAGATGGCCGTTTGTTTATCTTCAGGCTTTGAGACCCCAGACTCTATATTCTTTGATAGCTGGGTGCCATTGGTTTTCTTCACCACATTTATTGATGGACCTATTTGACTTCAGTGATTGCATTGGGTCAGTGACCATTGGAAAGAACCAGACATCAGGCATCAAAGCACAAAAATCATATCATTGTGTGCCCACCTTCCCAACAGGATTGCTGAAGACAAAAAAGGAGCAGACACAGACAGAGAAGAGGAATCCAATGGTGTCCAGATACCAAACAATAAAGTATCTGGGATCTTGAAGGCTTGAAGGTAAACAAGTGGCCATGTAGCCCAGAAGTAGCAAAGCCCACATGGAAGAAACACACTAGACTGTGTGATCACGGGGGGGCCGAAGGGAGCAGATATCAAGCATCAAAGAACAAGAATTATATCACTACAAATGAGGGGGAGAACAGAGTGGGGATCCAAGGCCTACTTGTGGACAATTGGAGTCATGGGGAGGAGACAGGCCAGTGAAGGTGCAGTGAAGTGGCAATGAAGCATACAACTTCCTTCTAGTTCTTGAAACCTTCCTCCCTGCAACTATCATGGTCCCAATTCTACCTTACAAATCCAACTGGACTGGAGGAAGTATACTGGTTGAGAGGGGAAATGGAAATAAGGGCAACTCAGGACATATAAACCCCTTGGTGGAAGTAGTAAGAGTGGAGCTACTGAATGGTTGGAGGGAAGGTGGGGTAGAGAGGGGGACCCAACAACAGGGATCTACACATAACCTCCTATTGGGAGGACAGACATTGGAGGAGCGGGAGAGGGGAGATATTGGGCAGTGTAAGATATAACAAACAATAATAATTTATAAACTATTGAGGGTTGGTGGGGGAGAGGGAGCAAGGATGGAGGGAAAAAGATGAGAAGTTGATGTCAAGGGCTCAAGTGGGAAAACAAATATTTGGAGAAGGATGATGGCAGCAGATATGTGAAGATGATTGGCACAATATATGTATTTATGTATTGTGAAAAACGATGTATGAGCCCCTAATAAAATGATTTTTTTAAAAAAATAATATGCAAAACAAACAAGAACAACAATCAATATGCTTCACTTGATTCATTACATATTTAATCTGTTAGGTTCAAAGCAAATTTATCTGACGGTTCACAGGATTTGATTTCAGCTTTAGCATTTAGTATCTAAAGGTTTCCATTAGAAATTAAAGGAGAACACACCACTCTTCTAATTGGCCATTTCTCTCTTAACTGTTCCAAAAAGATTCATCATTGGCTCAAAAATGGCTGCAAGATAAATAATTCAGAGATGAAAAGAACAGAACCAATGGTTCCAGGGGGATACAGGAGAGGGGACAATGGGAGAAAGGAAAAGGGTGGAGCGGGAACCAACCAAGGGACAAGGAAATAACAAGTAAACTAAAATCAATGGAGAGAAGGTTGTAGAAGGCCTAGTAGGTCATAATCACGAGCAATGTAGCAGCAAAGAAATACTAAATCCAAATGAAGGCTGAACATGATGGTGAGACAAGAGAAAAGTAAAAGGAGATAGATGAAATAACAAGGAGGCAAAAAAAAAAACCCATTTATAACTCTGAATACAGGCATGTACATGTGTGTGTGTTTGTGTGTGTGTAACTATGGATTCATATCTATGTATTAAGAATTAAGGTTGCAGATGCACCATAGTCTTCCACTCAAGTACTTCCTTTAACACAAGAACACTTTGTTCTCACAATCCAGTATTCTGTAATGTTCACATTCCAACATGAACACTGAAGACAAAGTAGGTGCATAAGCAAATATAGCTGACCATGCCTGGCTATCAAAAGACTAGTCATAAAGTCTTGAAGATAAATGAGCAGCCATCTAGCTTGGAAGCAGCAAAACCCACAAGGAAGAAATACAGAAGCCTGTGTGATTATGAGGTGTTGATAAGGTTTGGCAACAGGTATCAAAGACCCAGAACAAAACCATACCCAAGGTGAATGGGTGGGTGGGGCGCAGGCAGGGAGGACATGGAGTAGGAACACAATATCCATCTGTAGACAATTGGACATCCTCCTACAGAGGGGTGCCAAGGAAGAAATGAACTCGTCAAGTGCAATAAAGCACCAATGAAACACACAACTTTCCACTAGTTCTTTGGTGCTTCCTTCCCTTCACTATCATGACCTCAATTCTACCTTACAAACTGAATTAGACCAGAACATGCACACTGCTACAGTTGCAGATAAGAGCCTGCAACACAGGGAACCCAGGATAGTTAAACTCTCAGGAACAACAATGACAGTAGAGATACCAGGAAGATTAGTGGAGGAGGAGAAAGGGGGAATCAATCACAAAGATCAACCTATAATCTCCTCTCATTGGAATGAACAACAGAACAGTGGATGAGTGGTGATGGAGGACATGTAAGATATTAAAATAATAATCTATATCTTATCAAGGGTTGTGAGGGAAGGCAGGTGGGGGAAGATGAAGAAGTGGGGATCTGATATCAGGGGCTGAAGTGGGAAGAGAATGATTTGAAAATGATGATGGCCACATATGTGAAAATGTGCTTGACACACAGATAAAGATCTGGATTATGATAAGAGATGTAAGTGACCCCCGACAAATGTACTTAATAAAAATAGTAATAAATAAAATAAAAATTGATTAATTAATTAATTTAAAAAGATGAATCAGAGATCAGAGGGCATTTTGTAAGTTGGCACTATCTAAGGAATACTCTGAAAAAGTTTTCTGTACTGTATTCCTTAAAATAGCCCATGAAGTAGGTGGAGTTGCTATTAGTATTCCTGGAATAGATTTGCTTACAAATGCCAGGGAACTTTGACAGAATTGTGATTGATCTACAGACATTTTCCTCGCTGTAGACCTATCATTTGCTTTGACTTACCAGAATGAAATGTTCCAGCAGGCACCAAATATGAGAAAAAGGAAGTCTTGCCACTTATTCATGCCGCCCTAATCCCCAAATCCAATTAGCATACAGTCTTGTGATGGAGCTTCCCTTGGAAAGCTTTTTCAGTGACATGTAGTTCTGGGGCTCTGATCAAAAACAGTGGGTGTCCTAGATCACTTAAGGAACTTCTTATGAAATCATTGAGCACCTAAGGAAGAGAATGAGATTACAGAAACTGTGATCATTCAAAAATGGTTGTACTGATGGGAGGGAGCATCAGATATACTTGTAAAATCTTTTTTTTTTTGGTGGTGGGGGGGGGCATCACTGTCCTCTGGTGTTCGTGGGAGCTGCCCAGCGCTGCTCTTAAGAGCCGCCGCTGGATTTGAACCATCAAACCTGCGGGTCGCATTCCCACACTCAACCACTTACGCTGCCTGGGCTCAGCCTGTAAAATTTTAATTATACTTTAAATCCATTTTCCTCATGAACTCTTTGAATCCCCATCTCACTCACTGCCAGGCTATCTGTGCCAATTCATAGCGCCCTAGAGGACGGGGTAGAACCAGATCTGCAGGTTTCTGAGACTCCATCTACAGGAGGAGAAAAAGTCTTTGTTCTCCTGCGGCAAAGTGGGTGGTTTTGAAGTGCTCACATGTGGATAGCAGCTTAACATGAAACCGACTAGGGTCTTATAAAGGAGCCCTGATGGAATAAGGCCTTATGTGCTGCGCCGCCAGCCAGAAGGTTGGTAGTTAGCCATCATCAGCTGCTTAACAAGAGAAAGATGAGGCTTTCTGTCATAGTGGATATTTGAAAGATTGGAAACTCACAAGATTCTGTCCTACAGAGTCACCATGAGTCAGAATTAACTCAATGACAATAAGTTTGGGATTGTTTTTTGAGTGTCTTACAAGATACACATTTTCAATTCTAATGACTCATTGGAAAGGATAAGATATGGAAATGGATAATCAGATATCTCTACATTTGCAAAAATAACTTGAAAACTAATTTTTAATGAAAAAAGAAAATGCCATCACCAGGCCTACCATTTGTCACATCCTCTTGGGAATTTGATGATCTCATTCATCTTCAGTTGACCCTGTGATGTACTTATGAGTATAAGTCATAAAGCATTGCTGCAAATTAATAGAAACAAAGCTGTATTCGGCACAAATATCAAAATCAAAGCTCATGTTTCTAAAGGGAGGGTGTGTGGAGAAACAATAGCTTCACAGACCAAGACTGGTGTTGAATACACGCAGACAGAGGGTGAGGGTCCCACTCTGGCTGCTTGCTTCTCAGCACCGAAGTGCTCACCACTCACATGTTGGTGAGCAGGGTAGTGGCTGGGTGGAGTAGTGAGTGGTAGTTTAGGGAAGGATCTCTGTTGATCGGTTGTCAAGGGCAGCTGATGCTGGTGTAGGTTGATATTGGCCATCAACTCTCATGAATCTAGTCATGTAAAAGTGATGATGCCATTTATCTATATAATTTAACTCTCTTTAAGGGTCATCTAGACAATGTTTCAATAATTTTCTATTCTATAAGAAAAAAATAAATTATCTAGAGGCAGTTGAGATTCCCAATGGGATAAGCTGGGACCACCCACTCCATTCCATTGAGACTCCTAAAATCCCTTTAGGTTGGAGTAGAATGGATTCAAAGTGTTTGTCAGGCTATAAGAAGTCTTTAAAGAAACAGACCACCTCATCATTCTCTCTGGGATTGATTACCTAATGAGTTGGAATCACCAACCTTCCTATCAACAACCTTGTACCTAATTGACTGCACCATATTGAGTTAAATAATCCTCAATTCAATTTCGAGCTTTCTTGTTTGCTAGCTCTGACCTTTGCAACTTACTTAACCTCACTGATTTTTCATTGCATAATCTCTGCACTTTAAGAGAACATAATGAAAGGTGTATGAAATAATGAAACAAGGGACTCGGCACATAGTAAATGTAGCAAATACCATCAGATTGTTTTTACTTTCAACAATCATTTCTGCAGTGAAAACATGCAAAGGAAGTAGAAAGGAAGTAAACAACCCCGCTCATAAGACACTCAGAAGAACCAAGATGAGGAAAGTCTCACAATGTTGGACAATAATAGGCAAACTTAAGAAGAGGTTAGAGAAAAGTAAGCCTATTTCCTTGTTTCTGTGATTAATTTGTGACATTGCCATTCTTACAGTAAAAAAAGGTGGCTGTTAGACTCAAATCACAAGATGAAAAATAAATCCTAATTAAATATCTATTGATCCATTCATTCTAGATACTGGAAAAAGCCAGAGGAGAGTAGTTTGGCTTGTTTAAGATATATAGTCCTTATCTTGTTGGATGAAGGCATGAAGGAAAAGATATCATGTTTAGAATATTGTGATTTATACCTTGGTAACTTTTGCTATTCAAACACATTTTAATTAAATGCACTAGATGAATGTCTCCAAAGAATCTTGGTACTGATCTCATAAAAAGAAATTGATGTAAGAAATTAATTCCACTTTAAAATAAGTGTCTTGAATTCATCAATTAAGAACACACAAATTAAATCTTACAGGAAATATTCTTTCAATCATTCCTTAATTTCTAACTAACAAGAAAAGCAAAATAAAAGCATATGAAAATATATGCAGACACAAATAGTTCATACAGGAATGAAAGGTAACAGCGGTAAACACTTTTACAGGGCCAATCATGCAATAATGGTGATCTATGAGTAAAAGTCTGGGCATACAAACAAAGAGAATCAGTATGGGGGGAAATTGAAGTAATATGTCCAAAAATTATAAATATGTATATATATACACATATACATACATATACATCTGTATAAGAGCATATGAATATATAGAGAGAGATAGAGTATATTAGTACATGGGTATTTCTGTACCATCAATGTAGTGCATGAGAACGTAAGACATGGGTTGGGGCTTAAAAAAAAGAAGAAAAGAAAACATAAGTCACAGCCAAAAACCTTGAAAGGACGCCAGTCCTCGGGAGTCAGGGTCATCATCTCCAAGGACACCAAATTCATTGGCACAGCAGAGTCCCCAAAGACAATGTCCTGCATTCTACTCCAGTAAGTCATGTCTAGACCTCTTCACAGTTTGTGAGTGAACACCTTCAGTGCAACTATTGGTCTCTGCCCTTCTGGAGGAAAGGAGAATGATGAAAACTGAGGACACGGGGTAGCAAATAGTCCGATGAACTCGTGGATCATGGAGATATCAGTCTCCATCACCCTCAGCTAAGAACAGATAGATGACCACGCTTCCAAAGCAACTTTCTCTGACACCGATAACATTAAATGGTCCTAGACAGAGCTGAAGAGAAATATGCAACAAAACTAGTCCTAAAAGAGATCCAGCATATTGGTCGTCAAGGTCCTGGTGGCATCCTCGAGATAATCCTGAAATAATGATTCAGCTCTGGAAATGAACTCCCCTCACGGCCCAGTTTTCAACCACACAACAGATAGTCTCCAAGGGAAAACAGTTTGCTGCACAACTTAGACAAATCAGTGTGTTGAGCTCCCAAGGACCACAATTACCTAAAGACAAAGACCAGAGGGTTAGAAAGAAAGGGCCTGGAAAGAGGCCATGAGGTCATTGGTGTTACATTGAGAGGACTGCAATGAGGGAGACAGAACAATGTGTAAGCATGAGGAATGTTAAAATGTTACAGACCAGCTCTGTAAACCTTCAGCCAGTTTACACTAAATTGTTTAAAACAAAAAACAGAGGAGAAAAGGAAATAAGTTCAAGAGAATATCAGAGTTGAGAGATATAGACAGACTCTTGAGGCCCTAAAGCTATAGGTGCAGCTAGAATAGTCGGGATATTTTTTCAGCTAAATCGGTACATTTGCAGTTACCAATTAGAGTTGAGTTTTAAATCTAACCTCAAGGGTTTTACTTAGCAGATCATTCTTCCCTGTTCACGCCTTTGTATCTCCCTGGTGTTTGGGTGTTTGGTGTTTTACGTTTCTTTAGAAGAAAGGGCACACTGTTTTAATAATCTTACACCTGATTAATGCAATACTGCTCAAATAAAATAATTCATGCAAAAGAATAAATGAATAGTTGAATACATACTAAACATCTACAGATATAATACTACTATTATTATTACTTAAAAAGAAACAGGGATAATTTTGTGTATTTATTTGAATTAAATATCTTGAGTTGGTAAATAACAAACAATGCTTTCTTTTTACTCTGTGCAAATGAGATCATGCAAAAGGAACAGGATATTAAATCAGAAAATTACGCATCAACTTTCATAATGTCAACAGTGAAGTGTCAAATTGCATCAGTTAGATAAGATCTGCATTGGAATACATGGAGAAATATGAATCACTGAAAGAATGAAGGTATAGCCAAAATCTTAAGAATATTCCATAACATAAATCTCTCATCACTGCCATAGAAGTTTGTAATTTCTATCTTGGCATACTCAATTTTTAGTATTATTATTTTAGGATAGCTTTGTAAGACAGCAGTCCCTCCCCCCTCCCTTGAGTCTTAAAACTTTTTCTTGGAAAAAAAGCCTCCCACAGCTACATTTTTTCAAAGCATCTTTGGCTTTCATATATTTGTATGTATATCTTTGTGCCATCATAACTCAGTGACATCATAAAAACCCACCCATATATTCTTTCACATACAACAACCAGAAATGAATACAATCTCTTACAAAGTTCTGATAGCTAAAAATTTGACATGCCTGACTCATAACTTAGTATCCAAAGTATATTCTAATATGTCTAGCTATCACAAAATGTCATTAATAGTTTTCTACAGATGTAAATTTGTGTTCTGGGAATATTTGCTCTTATGCTTTTATACTAAATTGGAAGGACTTCTGTGACCTCTAGTTGTATTTAAAATACCTCATTTTCTGAATGTTCATTAAATATAACTTCAAGATTCTATTGTTTATTTCACAGAAAATAGTGCAAATGAGGAAATTAAGAAGAAAATGAGACCAGTCCAATATATAATTAATAAATAACCTAACAATATCTGAGAGTAAACTGATTGGTAAATTTTCATTCGATTTTTAGAATAGGTATTATTCAATCAGAATGCATTAATGCTTCCTAAATTTTCATTACTCTCCAGAAAAATTGTGAAAGATGGAAAATTACAGTAAGATTGAAGGGATGGGAAAAAACTGTCTACTCTAAAGAGCTTCAAGGACATGGAGGACATGGAGGCAGTGAAGTGTCTTCACACAAGATAAATGCTTGATCAAAAAAATAATTGAGAACAAAATGAATGTAGCACAGGAGATTACCAAAAAAGATGATAACCATGGGCATAAGCAGTTAAAATAATCCAGGTCATAATCGAAGAGAGTATCATGTTTGCTTTTAATTCACAGGCTTAATTTCACCAGAGAAGGTCAAGAGTCTCTTGATGGAACAGTGGAAACAAGAACATTATAGCAAAACTCCTTAGCCCGGATCTGTCATTCATCAGCTATGTGACTGTGGAAAACTCAGGCAACATGCCTGATCTCAAAGTCTTCAAATGAAAAGTTGTAGGAAAAATAGATGGTGACGAAAGCACAACTCCAATTCCTCTTAATTTCCAAATGCCTATCATGCTAGCCTTTCTCACCTATACTTCAAGTTCCTTTGGATGTATATTTTTAACAGAGGTTGGTATTGTTACAAACCTCATGATTGGCCCTTTGACACCACCAGCAGCTCCATGGAAGTAAGACTGGGATTTCTACTCTCTGAATTAGTTAGAAAGTATCAGAAACTCACAGGTGTCTCCATGAGTCAGCGTTGACTTCAAGAAAGAAACTTCAGAAACAAACCTTGAAAAGCTGATGAGTTTTGTGTAAATGGCTTTCTCCTAGCATCCTCTTGATAGGAATTTTGAGAAAGAACAATAAAGCTGCTTTAGAACGTGAAGTTCTATTTTTGATTAAAATACCATTTCTTTGGGGGATTAGGAAGGCCTCCCTTTCTCCCACAGGGCAGCTGTGGGACTGCGAGCCTTTTTAGCCAGTCAGCACATACACACGACCCACACAGGGCTCTTGGGTGCCTGATCCAAACCATGGTGGTCTCCATCATCTCATATGGGTTTGAAAGTTGGGCATTGAATAGGCAAGACCAAAGAAGAATCGATGCATTTGAATTATGGCCTGGGCAAAGAATACTGAAAGTACCATGGACTGCCACAAGGAACAAACAAGTCTGTCTTGAAAGAAGTGCAGCTAGAATGCTCCTTAGAGGCAAGGATGGCAAGATATCCTTCAAGGACTTTGTACATGTCAGGAGAGACCAGTCCCTGGAGAAGGAAATCATTCTTGGTAAAGTAAAAGCACAGCCACGAAGAGGAAGAGCCTCAATTATACCAACTGACACAGGGGTTGCCACAATGAGTTCTTAGGGTTGTTCACCTCTAAGAACATTACAAGGATGGTTTGGAAGCAGGCAGGCACTGTGAGTGAGAACTAACATAAAAGACCATTTACTAACAATCTTAAAGAAGCACTCTCACTGTTCTCCCACAATGCAATCAATGAATATAAACTACAGAACTTTCAGTTAAAGTGGAACATTCATTTTTCTATCTTGCACCTATTTTGACAGTACATGACCCACTGTCATCTAGTTCCTTGTGACCTTAGATAAAACAGAATAGAAGAACACCTTAGAGTTTTCAAAGCTGCTGATCTCCACAGAAGCAGACAGCTTTATTTTTCCTCCTTTCCCCCCTAAAGAACAGTTAGTTTCAACCATGACCTTACAGCTTAATCCTCAATGCCACCAGTAGGGTTTTCACATTTATTTACAACATTATTAGTAGTTTCTAAGTTTAGTTTCTAAATTCATTTCTATGCAAAGACTACCTATCTTTAGTGACCGAAGATAACTTTAGTAACATAGGGGCAAATATTTATTTGCATTTTGAAGGAATGATTCTTTCTCTTGGACTTACACTTATAGAATACTTATAGAATGGAGACTTAGTTGTAATTGGTTGAGTATTCAGCTGGTAGCCTACATGTTAGTGCCTTGAAGTCTGCTCTGTGAAGGAAAGATATGGCTGCCTACCTTTATAAAGACATATAACCTTCAAAATCCTGTGGGGACATTCGACTGGGTCGCGAGGGTACTGCCTGTGTACTGACATCCACTATATGACCACTAATTTGGTTTTGAAAGGTTTTCTCTATGCTAGATGGCTTGATAGATTCCTTCCGTAATAAAAGAAATAATTTTACTCCCATGGACAGTAACACTGAATTCTAAAATTTAAATATCTGTAGAATCTATCGTTTCCTGGGCATTCAGATAAATCATTCCAAATCCACATGTTCTATTGAAATTTATCTTGTCACATATTCCAGCCTTCAATCTTTCAACCCTCTTTACTTTATTAGTTCTTCGTTTGGCTCCCACATGAGAACTATTCTTGGTATTAAAAACTCATTTTTAAAGCAATATGATTTCAACAACTAAAATACCATGTGTGCTTACTTAAGTTAAATTTAGCCTGCTGGAAGTGCACCTTAATAGCTTTACAGCACCAGTAAGTGCTCCCCCGCCCCTCTCTAGTGCTTTTAATCTACAATCCGTGATAAGCATTTGATTCTAATAAATTCCTTACTAGTAAGTCAGACTTCACAAACAAATGATTGATACCTACGAGAAAGCAAACACAGAGATATCCCAATAGCATTAGAAAAAACAATGCACGAAGTCTCTAGCACTGATTATTATTGCACAAACAGACTATCCCTAAGTATTCTGTCAAATCACTTTATTGGGCGCTCACATATCTCATATACAATCCATACCTACATCCATTGTGCCAAGGGCACATTATGCCATCATCACTTTCAAAACATTTCTTTCCACTTGAGCCCTTGGTATCAACTCCTCATTTTTTTTCTCCCTTCCCCAATAATCCTTGATACTTTCTAAATTATTTTTTCCCACTCGTACATTGGCCACAGTCGCTCTTCACCCACTTTTCTGTTGTCCATCCCCCTGGGAGGAAGTTATATGTCAATCATTATGATCAGTTTCCCCTTTCTTGCCCTAACTTCTCCTTACCTTCCTGGTATGGCTACTCTAATTATTGGTCCTAAGGGGTTTCTCTATCCTGATTCCCTGTGTTGCAATTTCTTATCTGTATCACTGTACACATGCACGGGACACACACTCCACTGTACACATGTAGTCGGACTTGTAAGGTAGAATTGGCACCGTTTTCTCTAACTTTTTCGATGCCATTCTTAAATTGATGCAAGGCTTATAAGAAGTATATGATAACTTATTAATAACCAGAATCATTCCGATGACCTTCACTGTTGGAGTCTTTAGCACATTTGATATTCCTTACTGCCAGCTATTTATTTTAGCATGTCTCTGGGGTCAAAAAAGGAGAAACATGGTTGAAGAGTTGTAAATAATGCACCATTTAATTTTTGCTTCAATTGCTACAGAGAACCGCCCTCGTATGGAGCCCCTTGGCATATTTCCTCCCCTGTCTCCACCAAATTTGCTCCTGTGATCACCTCACAGAGCAGCCCAAGAGAGGGGAGAGATGATGACATGCTACAGGGATCCCACCATGCGGCCCTGGATGGGGCTCCCGGAGGAAGAGCAGACAGTTTGGCAGCCGTCACATGTATTTCTCTCTCTTCTACATCTCTAATCTACTTTTGTTCTTCACCTTACACCTTGTATACCCCTCCTAAAGAACGCACAATTGCACTCTGTTTTTAATGCACGGGGCTGGGGGTGGGATTGAATGACATTGAATAATGAAATGAAGGAGCTCTCTTTTGCTTAACATCAGTTCTAAGCTATTTCTAAGTAATATGGCTTTTCTAGCCACAATTCCTTCTGCAAGGCACTGTACATCTGGATTCTACACCTTTGCTAATAATACAATTTTGGAGGAAGTCATCTGCTGTAGTCATGGACAAGATTAGGGTGAGCTTCGTCCTGACAGTAGTAGAGGGTGTAACTTGGTTCACACCCTGGTCTCACTTCGTTGCCTTGGGCTATAGTCTGTTAAAATACAAAATGCATACCTCCATTGAAACCATCTGTCTGTGTATAAGATCTGACGCAGACACAGAGGGAAAAACCCTAGAATTATGAGGTCTGTGTGGGTCTGGGCTGTGGAACCTGAGGCCAGAGGCATCAGAGGCTGTAGCATGGAATCGAATAAAGGAGATCAGAGTCCAATGTGAAAAAACCATGCCAGCAAATAAGGAGCAAGGTGGACATTGTGGGAGCACGAGGCTGTGCAGTGGGTGAGCATCAGGGCCCAAAGAGGCAGAGACCAAAGGGCCGCTTGACTGAGAGGATGAGAATGAGAAGGGGATCCCGTGGCTAATTGAGGAGAAGCGTTGCTCTGGGCCACTATTGGCCTTCAGGAATAGTAGCCTATTTACTCCCCTAATAAACTCCTTTGATCGTGAGTATTTTCTGTGAGTCCGATGTGGCCCTTGCAATGCACTGTTGAACCCAGCACAGATGGAGAGTGATGTGGAAAGAATGTTTGGTGTCAGAAGAGAGCAAGAGTGTGGAGGTGTGGACGATCCCTGCCTTCGGGCCAGATATGGCCACCCCATGCCATATTTACACAATTTCTCTCAGCCCTGTTTAAAAAGTGCTTGGTTTATGCCATTTGTGACACATGCTATCTAGGCTTAGGCTCTAGTGATCATGCGCTACCTTTGGAAACATATCCTAAGTGATGTCTGTCCGTCTATTTGCTACATCACTTATACAATGTTGATGGCAAGCTGCAAGAGTGCAGAAATGAAAGTGCTTACTTATGAGCTTCCTTTTGATAGATGACTTCCTTTTGATAAATAACTTTAAAAGCTTTAGTAGGTTTTATAGCCAATTTTAAACATGTATTCAATATTTAGTATTTTATTTGACATTAATTCTACTTCTATGATGTTTTTTTCATTTATCAATTAGACACATCAATGAATTCTGAGCCCAAGAAAACATGGGGAGCTTCCCCTATATTGGTGTTCTTGCCTGTTGGCACACTGCACACAATGGCAAGTTTATTCCATTTCATTTTTATCATCTGAGCCAACCAGTATTGAGTCAAGCACAGGTGTATGATAAAATTCTGTGTGATAGTATGTAATAAAATATCTTCCAAGAACCTTCTGGAGGAAATTTTTCTTTACTAAGAGATAATCATAAGAAAAAAATGTTTTTCCATATTCTGTATATGGACTTGAATTGTAGTGACTGAGGTCAAGCCAACTCTAAAGTAGTCAAGAATCAGAAAAATCTTTGCTCCTTGCTGATATTATTGTGCCTCATTTTCCCGAACCCTGAAGCCCACTTCACCTCTGCCATCCTGTTACCTGGAAAAATAAAACAAGCATGTGCATAAAATGACACATTTAGATATGGCAGCCACTGTGCTACAAAAATATCTACTTATTGTGGTTCATAGTATTCTCAATCACAGCAAGAGTATTCTTAAATGTATTACTTAATATTTTACGGCCTATGAGGATTGTTCTCTTGATCACATTTTACATAAATATTGCTAATGGCTTCTGTTCACTAACTTATGAATTTAAATGTGGCTAGGTTCATAATTTTTAGTCATTTACACTCAAAATGCAACTGATATAACTCCCCTTTCTTCTGATTTTTCATTTTGAAAAGGTAATATCTGAAACTAGGACACACTCTCTCCCTCCTTTTTTTTTTACGTTAGAGATTATTCCTTTCAAATCTAAAAATAAAGCACATTACAGGTATGCTTCTTTTTACTAACATTCAAATAACTCTTTTGGTCAGTAGCCATGTTTACCTTCAACTTAAATGTCTTATAAAATAATTCAATAATGTTCATAATCTAGTTCTAATTCTCGTACTCTCATACATAGCACTGCATTTTATAGTTACTCTAACTTTCATATTTCCCATCACTTCACTCATGATTATTTTCTTATTTCTGGGTACCATTACTGATAAAACTCATTGTGGATTACAAATGAATAAAGAGCACAATAGTTTTATAGTTTGAAAAAAGGATGAATCATGAAAAACCAGGTAAGCATCTTTGCTTTTTGTTATCTTGATTTTGGTTGATAGAGTTTGACAGTCCGACTAATATCCTCAGTTAACAGCATCCTGTGCGTGGCAGGTATGGAGTGAGAACAGTCTCAAATGCAGGTAAGAAGTTACCATTTAGAGATAACCATGGCACAGCTTCCTCATGTTGGAAGTGTATCTCCAGTTCCTTCACTCAGACCCACCCTAATGTCATGGCATTCTCCTGAAAATGATTTGCCTGTGCGAGGAGCCCTCCTTTTGGATGATCATACTAAACTCATGGCCACGCAGTCAATCCAGACTGGAAAAAGTAGAACTGCTCTGTGTGTTTCCTACACTGGTTTAAGGGAATAGAAAGCCCCATCTTTGTCCCACAGAGCTGATGTTGGTTTCAAGTGGCAGAAATCATTGTTAGCAGACCTGAGCACAAACCACAATGCCACTCACCATCCTCCTTATTGGTAGGTGCTACCGATCCCCAGTCACCTTTTGCACGGCCCGTCGTGCACCATCCGTAGAACCCTCTGCTTGCTTGAGCTCATTTTGCAGGCACCGTTTCAGTACCGTCTGGAGAGTCTTCCTCTTTTTGCTGCCCCTCCACCTTCCCAAGCAACAAGTCCATCTCCAGAGAGTGGTCTCCTCTGATAATATGACCAAAGTAAGCAAAACAAAGTCTTGCCATCCTTGTCTCTAAGGAGTACTCACACCACATGCTTCTAACAAAAATGGGTTTGTCCTTTCAGCTTTCCTTGGTACGTTCAATATTCTGTTCTCGTACCACATAACTGCTTTCACATGCATATGAGGCCATGGTAAACACCATAGCTTGAGTCAGACAAACTAGCCCTTAAAGTACTATCCTTGTTTTACAAAATTCTAGAGAGTTCTGAAAATCAGGACTCCTTAACACTGGCAAAATAGCTCAAACTTGACCAGCTTTCAATGAATCAAATTAATCAAAATTCACATAACCTTTCCAAATTAAAAAAAGGGGGGGATGATATGTGGTGGCCCATTTCTGTCTTATTTTTTTCCCAGCCACTAATTTCACATGATTTTGTTTGCAGTTCCCATGATTGTGCTCAGATAAGCAATGGTTCATCACCAAGTTTGTACGGCTTGAACAGAGAACCCAAAAGGGAGAGGAATATGCTATTCTTTTCTGTCAATCAGACTGATTCTCTTGGAGTTTCAATCCTCTAATTTTCATTTGGGCGGAGACCTAAAACTACAGCAGCATGCACTGGGCTGGCTCGGTCATCTCTCTTCTCGCCTTTATCACTTTGAATCAGCAGTGCACAGGCGTTACAGAGATCACAGACATTGCTTAGAGGTGGTTCTGGCTCAGAGCGACCCTACGTAAAACAGAAAGAGACATTTCGAAGTCTTCTGCCAGTCACACAGTTGTTGCTACGCCTGAGCCCATGGTTGAAGCTACTGTGTCCATCTATATAACTGAGGGTCCTCCATTTTCACACTGATCTTCTATGTTAACAAGTATGCTATCCTTCTCCAGGGACTGGTCTTTCCTAAAAACACATCCAAAGTATATAAGGTGAGTTTCCCTATCCTCACTCCTAAGGGGCATTTCGCTGTACTTCCTTCATGATAGATTTTTTTTGTTCATTGGGCAGCCCATGATGCTTTCAATATTTTTTCCAGCCCCATGTTTAAGTGCTTCAGTTCTTCTCTGGTCATCATAATTCATTTTTCATCTGTTAGATGGATATGAGGCAAATGGACACAGTATGATCACATTTAAAAAGAGGCTGTAGGGAACACATCTTAGATCATTTCTTGACCACAGTTGTTAGAACAGGGGCTGAGTAAACAAAGCCAGGTCAGGTTAATTGAAGAGCAAAGACTCAGTTTTTGCTTACATTTGCTGACCTCTAAGGTTTGTGGAGAGCAAGGATATTTGAAAACCATCTCTGTATGATTATTAAAAATTATTTCTAGGCGTCTTTACTTCGTCTACCCACATTGCCAATCTGTGCCATGTTCATCTACATTCATCAATGTTGGTCGGGAGCCCTGGTGGTGTGACAATTGCACGTTGGGCTGTGATCCCCATGGTTAGCAGTTCAAAGCCACCTGCAGGTCTGTGGGAGAAGCACTGAGTTTTCTACTCCCATAAGTAGTTACAGTCTCAGAAACCCACAGGGAGTTTCTGAGTCAGCAATGACTCGATGTCAGGGAGCTTGGTTTGGGTTTGGAATAAAAGTTGATGACAAGAAGTTATTGAAGCAAGCATTTATCATTGCGTTTACCTCCCAGTTGTTATGCAGCATCTGTGGTCCTGGCTCAAAATATAAAATAAGAAGAGAATACAAAACACAGAATGAGAAGAATCTGAGATCAACTTATCATTATTGGCAATACTCTGCCATCTTTCTAAACCTCAATTTTCATGGTTAAAAGTAATATAATATCTCAAAACTTTGTTGTAAACCTTAAAAGTGTACAAAGTGAAAACACATCTACTTTTCCTTTGAATGTTTTGATGATCATAACAACGAATATGTTAAGAAGAAATCCTTCTTCTAGTTACAGTGTTTTTGTGCAAATGCAATCAGAAATTAATTCCTAGTGAGAAGTCTGGCTTTACTTTCTATTATGAAAAGAGGACACAGTTGATAAAATCTCACGGGGGTCCTATAGAATTTTCTGTCTCAGATTTTCACTGTTTCAGATAGGTGCCTTCATGTCTATTCTGACCAATAGAGACATTACACACAAGAATCCAGCAACAATCATTCATAATAAAATGTATTAACATTTTGTCATTTTATTTCAAATGCCAGCCAAAATTAAGACCCGGTTCTAGTTTTTGAAATCTCAGTCAACAATGAAGGGCTTAGAGCCACAAATGCCCATGTAGCATGGAGGTGTAAGAGTTTGGCTGCAAACTAGAAAGGTTGACAGTTCCACATGACTGGCCACACCATGGGAGATAGAGGAGCCTGTGTGCTTGGGCAGATATTGGCATTCTCTGGAACCCTAGCTTTCTTGTGTGCTATAGGGGTACTCTGAGTCCATTTCAACTCTGGGACATTGGGCTTCTTTTGTTTGGGTAGCACAGCGATGAAGAGGTGAGCGACTTACTGTACGGAGATATTCTTCTCTGCCCTACAGTGCCACTAGGAGTCAGAAACAATTTGGGTGGCAGCGACTTTTTTTCTTTTTGGCTAGGCATTGTTTTAGAATCAGAAGCCCATGTGTAGGTTACTTGCCTTTGATTACAACAGAGTCACTGAGTGATCTGGGCTTTCTTTGCTTATGATAGTGATTTACAGCCACACTTACCAAAACATGTGACTAAATAACATTGGTATATTTAAAACTAGGTGTCTTTATATGTGTGCATTTTACAGTCTAGTAAGTTTGCAAATTTATTTATCTTAATACTGGTCTGGTTATGTCATGTAAGAATTAAATGACAAAAAACTCAAGCTCAAAATCTGGATTTAGTTTTAAAAAGGAAACCATCAAATCATGCCATACATTGGCATATTAAAAGAGACAAAGAGAAACAAATTTGTCAGTAGAAATCACCAAAGAAAAGCAAGAAGTGAATTTAAAATCTGAGTCAACATTTGGATGTTATTTTCAAGATTTCATGTTTTCTTCTTTTTTTGGTGTTTAATATCTATTCTGCAGTCACTTACTTATTTTTAGAATATGAACAGAATTAACTATTTTAATTAACATACATTATTGCCTTCTTGCCAAGGTTATGCATGTTATATCTAAAATAAGCACAAATGACACAATGTTTAGATTAGACTGTCTAAAGCAATTTCCTACTTATGTCTATCCTCATATCCTCTCCACAGATATTGACAATAATGATATAGTATGAGGTCTATTTTAATCCCTTCCCAGGGAAATATAACACAAATGCATGTGTACATTCAGAAGCACACAAATTATGTCATGACATTGATAGCAAGAATCATTCCTGGTAACAACAATAAAAACCTGTAGGCGTCTCCTATTTCTGCCAAGTTTAATTCGGAATTTCTCTACTAGGTTCTAATAAAAGAGAGAGCAACCCAGATAACAACTGGGGAAAAGTACAGATCTCCTCTTGGGTATACAGATCGTGACTTCTGCTGGGAAAGTGTGATAATACCAATGTTCCCAAAGATTAGAACATGAATTCTTAAGAGCTCAAAACCTCTGCAGGCTCATTGAAGGGGAGGGCCTTAACAATTGAGCACATTTATTTTAAAAATAGCAAGGGAAATTGGGCCATTGTCATAATCCACCTACACATGACTATTGAAAATAGTTTAAAGGTATTTTCCAGAAATATAAATAAAATGGCTAAGTCGGAGGAGGTCCCATTGCTATTCTTTAGTAATTCTAACACTTAACTCTGCCCCCACTACTGCATGGGGTTCTACTATCTCAAGCCAGCAGGCTCTGCTGAGAATGCCAATCTTCACACATAGAAGGAGAGTAGTTAAAATGTCAGACTTGATGGCCTGCTGTGTTTTCCAGAGGCAAGGAAAACTTAGCCCATTAGACCCCTAAGGACATCTCGTGCACATCTTCCTCTCATCAGTTGGCAATCATGACAGACACCCTCCTAGTGGGTCTCAGAGTACAAGACACAAGTCAAAGGACCATTGCTCTCAAGCAATTCCAACTAATATTTCTATGGCTATAACGTGACATAAGGCAACATCTTTCTCCTGGTTGGCAGTTTCAAATGCTGGACCTTGTGTCAAACAGACAATTATTTAACTACTGTGGCACAAGGGTTCAAGAGGGACCTTCCCCCCCTCCCCCAAAAAAGGGAACTGGTGTAATGTAAGGGAAACCAAAATAGCAGTTAGTAAAGAAAAAAACTACAGCATGCAATTGTCTCCAGTCAATCCCGATTACTAGTCGGGATTCTGGGAGAGAGTAGATGAGATTGATGGAAAGACAATAGCTACTGAAACTATATTAAGCCACAATCTAAGTGTCAGGGATAGAAATGTGTGCAAAAGCAAATAACTAGACAGAATGGTAATGTAAAGAACAGCAGAAAGTAGAAGTCAGAAATACAAAATTTACACCTACAAAATTTAGCATACTTTTTCTGCATTGGAGAAAGAAATATAAAGTATGCCTGTTCTTTATGCGTACCTTCTGTCTTTCTTTTGCTACCAATTTCTTTTGATCTATGATACATAAGTTCCAGATGCTAAGACTCAATTCTCTTTTTATTTTCTATCCTTTTATTTCAATATCTTTCATTCTTCAAGTAAAGTAACTAATATTCATATGTTTGGTGAATAAAGAAGTCCTGTCCTCAAGTTATTTGAATTTTATTGATAAATCAAGTATGTAATAAATACCAGCGATGTCTACCACTATGTCCTTATTGATATTATAGGAGTGAACTGAGATGAACTGGTATTGTACATTGTCAATCAGAAAATTATATGACTTGCTACAGCAGAAATTACATAAGAGGCATGGCATTGCACACCATATAAAAAGAATGTTTCCATATCCATTTGAAAGCTGTCTGTAATAGAATGATTTGTTTCCCCTTACAGGTATATCCAATGAATGCAACTATTTTTCACATTTATGCACCTATCACTATAGCTAGTGATGAATAAATGAGTAATATTCTATCTTCAGGCTGAGTTTACTCAAACATTCCATCAAGATACACTGCTAGTTTTGGGAAACTGGATTGCTAAATTTGGAAACAAAGAGGAAAGATGAATAGTCTGAAAATACAATCTTGGTGTTAGAAATTAAGTTGGATGACAGACTTCTGAAAGATCAACAGCATTTCATCACAAATTTTCTTTTTCTAACAACACAAATGTGATGATACCTGTGGATTTCTCTAGATAGAATATGCAGATATCAAATTGACTACATCTGTGGAAAGAGATGATGGAAAAGCTCAGTATTAGCAGCTAAAAGCAGGTCAGGGCCCATCTGTGAAACAGGCCATCAATTTTTCATATGTCTGTACAGGTTGATGGTGAAGAAAATGAAAAAGTCCATGAGAGCCAAAACGCAACCTTGAATGAATCCCACCAGGTTTCAAAAACACGAAGAGCTGTGAAATGACATCAAAATCATCATATGTGAGGAAAGAAAAGGGTTATTAAAAACAAAGGAAAGAAAGAAAAAACCAGAGAGGACGTCAGAAAACACTGAACCTTGCTCTTAATCATAGATTGCCTAAGGCAAATGGAGGAACGGATGAAGTCAAAATACTGAAAAGGGCAGCCTAAGGAGACAGCATAAAATATTTTAATGAAATGTGAAAAGATCTGGAATTAGAAAAGCATGAAGGAAGGAACAAAAACCAATGAATAAAATTCAAGCATTGGTTTGCAACACTGAAAGATATTGTAGGCAAAATAATGAATGGTGCAGAAATATTCAAAAACATCCTGGGAAAAATCCAGTGTCACTGAACAACAAAAAAAAAAAACCAATCCGAGATATAGTGATATTGAAGAAAGAAATCCAAGCTTCTCTGAACACATTGAACACATTAGGCAAAACAAGTCTCCAGGAATTGATGGAATACCAGTTGAAATACTTCAACAGAGTAAGCACTATAAGCACTCTATGCCAAAAAAAAAAAAAAAAAAAGGAAACAACTACTTTGCCAAGTGATTGGAAAAGACACATGTTTGATCCCCTTCCAAAGAAAAGTGACATATCCTAACATGAAAATTATACAATATGGGGCTGAGCCCCGGTGGTGTAGTGGTTGTGCATGGGACTGCGGCCCACTGGGATGGAGGTTCAGTTCCAGCTGAGTAAAGGCTGGGCCTCCTACTCCCACCACCTGAGGGCAGTGATGCCTAAAATAAAAAAAAAAAAAGAAAAGAAATAATAAGAAAAAAAATAAAATTATAGAATATAATGGATACACATGTAAGTAAAATTTTGCTGAACATCATCCAACGTAGATTACGTTCGTATATTCACAGAGAGCTGTCATAGATTCAGGCCAGATTCAGAAGAACGCATGGCACAAGAATTACCATTGCTAATTTCGGATATATCTTGGCTGGAGGTAGAGAATATTAGAAAGATATTTATTTTTGTTGCATTGACTATAACAAGGCAGAGTCCAGCTGTACTGTTCATAACGAACTATGGATAACCTTGAGATAAATGGGAATTCCAGAACACTTAATTCGGTCTCAAGGAAAGAAAGCATAAATCCGAGGCAGGTGTGCTGACAGAATGAGGGAACAGTGAATGATTTAAAATGTGAAAAGGTGCATGTCAGGGTTGCATCCTCTAACTCCATACAATAATAAGAGATTGTTTTGTCAACCTGGCCAAAAAGTACATGTGGGATTAAGTGAAGGGCAGAGAGAGAGATGACTAGGTGAGCCTTGCTTTTCTAGTTCTTGTGTCTCTTGCTTTCTGATGGTCAGACAAGGGTGCAGCTGCCTTAGCCAGTTCCCTGCCTCATCTGGAAAGGCTCACTTCCTCCAAGACATCCCTGAGGAGAAGCCACCTGAACCTGATGCAGTCCTGGGGGCTAGAGCAGCCACATGGAGAACCCTGGCAGTGCTGAGATGCTTACACACTCACTGATTTGGCTTTCCTCCAACAGTCAGAGTCATTGCAAGATTGAGAAAGATTTTGTAGATTAGGGTCAGAAATAGGGGCTAATCTTGGACTTGGGTTAGGGTGATTTCTTAATGAACACTTACCCTTGAAATAAAGCTCTCTTATACATGAGTTTCTAAGAATTCGTTTCTCTAGTTTACCCAGACTAACACACCATACTTATTCAATCTATGTGCTGGGCAAAAAATCAGAGAAACTGGATTATATGAAGATTGAAGCACAAGGATTGGAGGAAGGCTTACTAACAAACCCTGATATGCAGATGGCATAACTTGGCTTGCTGAAAGTAAGGGGGAACTGAGCTAGTTGCTGATGAAGATCAAGACTTCCAGTCATCTTAAAGATAAGCAAATCAACAAAATTTTCACAACCAGAACAAAAGGTGGCATCATGGTAAATGGAAACAAGATTTGCCATTGCCAAAGGTTTCACCTTAATCTATCCATGAGCAGTGCTCAAGGCAACAGCAGTCAACAGATTAATCACACGTTGCATTAAGTAAATCTGCTGCACAAGGTCTCTTTAAAAGTCTTGGAAAGCGAACAGTTTACTTTGAGGACTATGGTATACCTGCGCAAGCTGTGGAACTTTGAATTGCCTTATATGCATGTGAGAATTGAATAAGGAAGGCTGAAGAAAAATCTACACATTTGCACAAGGATATCAGCAAAGAATATCGAAAAAACTCTACACTGTATGCACTGTCATTGTGTTGATTCCAACTACCCTCTGTGACAGATTAGAATGGTCTGTTTGTGTTTCTAAGACTGTCGCTCTTTATGGGAGTAGAAAGTCTCTCATCTTTCTCCTTCAGAGAAACTTGCACTTCACAGCCCAAGATGTAACACCACCACAGCTCTCTGAAAGTCCCATGGACTGCTGAGAAACCCGATGGATCTGTCTGAGAAGAGCCGAATGCTGCTTAAAAATGAGATAAAGTTGCACAAACTTGAGACACGTTATCTTGAGACACAATTCCTCAAAGAAGGAAATGATGCCTGGTAAAGAGGGTCGAGGGCAGGGAAAAAGAGGAAGGCACTGGGGCAAGATGAACTGACACTGTGCCACCAACATGAGTCCAAACATAAAACAATGGTCAGGGTGGCACAGGCTGGGTGGCATGTCATTCTGTTGTCTCTAGGATAACCGTGAGTTGGGATGAACTCAATGGAATACAACAACATGCCTTACATGTAATGTTCATTAATAATATACAGGTGATCAAACAGTACATAAAGAAAACTACTTATCCAACATTGTATAGCTTATAGTCCACATTGAAGCCTAGACTTGATCCTAAACCCATGTTCTTCATCACTGTATCATAGCATTTTAAGAGATATTTTAAAATAATAAATATATGAAGTAAACTGGACCAATATTAGGTAAGCAATAAGAACGATGAACAGTAAATGAACAGTGTAACAAATAGTTATTTTTTAAATAGAAGAGCATAAATTATTTAAACATTCAGAAATTTTTAATATCCTATAATATAAAATATAGCAGTCATATGTATATGTATATATGCACACACACTCAGATATATACATTGTGAAGAAACTACTGTTGATTGGTTTATCGTAACTGGAAAGCACAACAGCAATTGTGAAACAGAGGATCATATTTTTCCTTCAGTTGACCTTTCCATAAGACTTTATGGAAAGAAATTCTCATGAATATATAAACTTACCATAGGAAAGTGAGAGTTAAACTGTTCAATATTCTGTAATATACTATGGCTCTGTAGTTAATCAAGTTAGATGCAGAGAACTATATTAAATTCACAGAATACTCTGTGACCTAAATTCATACTCATTATCTCACACCTGGATTTTTAGAAATACCTCTGATATTTGCACCAATTGTGCTGCCAAATCTGATCACTCTCTCTCTCTCTATTAACACATTCAACCACATCCTACATGCTTACATTATTCCAGTCATTTAATTACACCAAATAAATTATTGTTGTTGTTAAATGCTGTTGAAACCAGCCTTTGTTTTTTAAATCATTTTATTGGGGGCTCATATGAATCTTATCACAGTCCATACATCCATCCATCGTGTCAAGCACATTTGTACATTTTTTGCCATCATCATTTTCAAAATATTTTCTTACACCTTGAGTCCTTGGTGTCTACTCCTCCCCCCCATCCTCCCTCATGAACCTTTGATAATTTGTAAATTATTATTATTATTTTTCCAGGTCTTACACTGTCTGATGTCACCTTTTGCACCCTTACTGTTGGCCATCCCTCTGGGAGGGGGTTATAAATAGGTCATTATGATCGGTTTCCCCTCTCCCACACATACCTCAATATAGGTCCCCAGGAGTTTATGTGTCCTGGATTCCCTGTATTTCCAGCTTTTATCCGTGCCCTTGTTCATGCTCTGGTCTAGTTAGATTTGTAATTACGGTCATGATAGTAGGGGTGAGGGAGTATTAAAGAAAGGTATAAGGTTTAAAAAAAAGGTATAAGGGATATGTTTCATCAGTGCTATACTGCACCCGGACTGGCCTGCCTTCTCCCCATGACCCTTCTGTAAAGGGATGTCCAATTGCCTACAGATGGGTCTGAACATCCACTCCTCCCTCCCTTCTTCCAACTCCCAGTCACATTGACATGATTTTTTGTTCTGGGTCTAAGATGCCTGGTACATGATCCCATTGACACCTCATGATTACACAGGCTGATGTGCTTCTTCCATGTGGCCTTTGCTGCCTCTCAGCTAGATGGTTTATTTTCTAATCTTTAAGATCCCAGCTGTTATATCTTTTGCTAGCCAGGCATCATTAGCTTTATTCACCACATTTATTTCTGTACCCATTTGTCTTCAGCTATCATGTCCACAAGGTGCACATATCACTATGTTGGATTATTAGAACAAAGTGTTCTTGTGTTCAGGGAGTACTTGAGTAGAAGCCCAATGTTCATCTGCTTCCTTAATTCTAAACCTATATATATATATATATATGTTCATAGTTCTATTTCCTTATCATCATATATAAATATATTGATATTGATACTGGTCTGTATTTAGACCTCTATAAATTCCCGTTGCCTCACAGTGCTTTCTTCTATTTTCTTTAACTCTCCTCTTGTTCCACTATCATGTGCAGCCTTCATTTAGGTTTCAGTAATTCCTCTCAGCTACATGGCTCTTGATCAATTCCTACCAGTCCTCCTACACCCTCCTCACCATAGATTTTTAGTCACTTGTTCTTTTTCCCTGGGTTTGTTAACACCCACTTCAGTCTGCCCATTTCCCCCTCTCCCATGTCCCCAGCTATTTTTCAGGGTTTTTTTTTCTCCTCTGGCTTGTTTATTCCACCTATCTTGTCAAGTTAGACATGCAGAGATAATAATGTACACAAACACAAGACTGCAAACCAAAGCAACAATGACAAATTGATCAGTAACTCCAAGAACAATGATAAAAAAAAAGAGAGAAACGTCTATAAATAGTTCTAGGTCTATTTGTTGACATTACAAGTGTTTTTCAGTGGAGTCTGATAGGGTGTCATGCCATGTCCCCACAGTCTATTTTTGATGTTCCCTAGGGACTCTGCTCCCCTTGCTTTTCTGTAGCACCCCCTTAGCATTTTACCTCGGTTTGGTGGGAATTCCTGCAGTGTGTAGCCAGTGTTGTTCCCCACAGTGCTATGGGTCAGTGGGAAGTCAGTTCTCATTCAGATGACCCTGTGCAGCACAGAAGTACTTATGACTCCACCCAGTACCATCCTCACAACCATTGTCACTTTGAGTTCATTACTGGATCTACAGTGTCACTCCATCTTCTTGATGATGTTCCTCTTTTTCATGGACTCTGCATTTTACCAAGCATGATGTCCTCTTCCAGGCACTAGTCTCTCCTAATAACATTTCCAAAGTAATTGAGAATTCTCCCCATCCTTGCTTTTAAGTAGCACTCTTCTTCCAAGACAGATTTTTTTGCTCTTCTGGCAGTTCATGGTATTTTCAATATTCTGCACAAGTACCATAATTCAGCAGCAGTAATTATTTTGCAGCCTTCCATATTCATTGTCTAACTCTCCATGCATGCCAATTGAATGAAAATGACATGCCAGATCAGACGACCTTCCCTCTCAAAACAACATCCTTGTTCTTCAGCACATTAGAGAGGTTTAGTAAAGCAGATACGACCAATTATTTTATTTCCTGTATACTATTTCTATGAGCATGGACTGTGGGCACAAGCAAAATGAAATTCTTGACCATTTCTAATGAGATTGTCTATTGATTTAGTTATAAGGATTTTAATTTTCTCTACATTGAATTGAAATCCAATTGTGGATGCTGTGTTAGTTAGGTCTATTTTGCTATCTAGGGTCCCTTAGGAACATGTGGACAGAGTTTAATGAGTTTATAGCTTCAATAGAAGGGGACTGAGATAAATGGATTTCTGAGGCTAGCTTCTTTCTCTTTTTCTCCCTGGTTATAATACCTACTTCTTTGCCTCAACTGTGTGCTGTGTGCTGGGCTCCTGGTAGGCTGAGCCAACCCCTGGGTCCTGTGGTCTTGCCATGCATTACTAGAGCTCATAGTTCCATTGGGACCTGCTTTGCTAAACTCCTGTGCTACTGCTCTGTGCTGTACCTCACCTTCTCATCTTCCTGCTGTGTGTGCTGCCTCTAGGCCTACTCTGCTTATCTTGTTTGAGGGCAGAGTCTCTTGTCTACTTCCTGGACCTTGGACCAGCAGGCAGCATGAGTTGAAGGAACTTCAACTGCAAATTAACTGTTCCATGAAAGTGAACTGACCTGAGCCTTCTGTACTGTTATGTGGATCACTTAACTGCTGTATTATTTCTCATTATATAAACCTATTCATATGTAGCATATATATATATATATTCTACATATTCATATGTGCCCTAGTTCTATTTCTCTAGGAAATCCTGCCTACCACAGATGTCAACAAATATCTATAGTTTATGCTGCTAGGACAAGGTGGATTTAGAAATGTATAGTCACTGTTTGGCAGTCACTGTTACATATTTTGATTTTATGAATTAAAACAGGTGAACACATAGAAAATGAAAGTTGACGTAGATTAGAAAACAGAAACATGTCAAAATTTAGAGATCAGGTTCAAAACAAAGAATTTTACAAAACAGATTGACAAAGAGAAGCCAAAGATAGACAAGGAAGGTGTCATAAAAGAGATGAGTGTTTTAGGCAAGAATGATTTGCTATTAAAACCAGGAGTTCACATAAAACAAGTAAACAATATTTATTATTATAATAATATTGGCTTCATAGATTTTTGAGAATAGAATGTATGCAGAAAAATAGAAGAATAAGTAGAGAGAGATTATCTAGTTGAGCTACTATAAAACAGGTAACAAAGTATAGAAGGGACCAGATACTGAGCATCAAAGAACAAAAAATCATATCATTGTGAATTAGGGGAAGTGTGAAGTGGGGACCTAAAGCTAAAGTGACAAGATGTCCTGCTTTTTAACAATTTAAGAAAGCCCCCATCATTTTAAAATTAAAATAAATATAGTAAAATAATATCATTACGGTCTATGAAAACTTTTGTTGCTCCATATAGACCAAAATTTTAATCAATAACCCCCCTTCCCCCAAGTCAATGGTGTCCCACTTAAAATCTGGTCAATTTACCTAAAGCCCATCTGTAGACAACTGGATATCCCCTTACAGAAAGGTTGCATGGAGGAGAGGAGCCAGTCAGGGTGCAGTGTAGCAATGATGAAACAAAAAACTGTCCTCTAGTTCTTAAACACTTCCCCTTCAGCACACACGCACACACACACACACACACACACACACACAGTCATGATCCCAATTATACATTGCAAATTCAGCTAGACCAGAGGATGTACACTGGTACAGATAGAAACTAGAAATGTAGAGAATCCTGGGCAGATGAACTCTACAGGACCAGTGGTGAGAGTGGGGTTACCAGGAGGGTGAAGGGAGGAGGGTGCAGTAGAAAGGGGAAAGCAATTACAGAGATCTACATATAAGCCCCTCCCTGGGGGTCAAGAACAACAAAAAACTGGGTGAAGGGAGACATCGGACAGGGTAAGATATAACAAATTAATAATAATTTATAAATTATCAAGTGTTAATGGGGGTGGGGAAAAGAGGTAGAAAATGAGGAGCTGAAAGCATGTGCTCAAGTAGAAAGCAAATGTTCTGAGAATGATGATGGCAACTAATGTACAAATGTGCTTAACAAAATCGATGGATGGATGGATGGATGGATGGAGGGATAAAAGCTGTATGAGTCCCCAATGAAATTATTGGAAAACAAAAACAAAACAGGTTATATAAAACAAGAGCCTATGCTAGCACAAACAATACATGAGGGTAAGGTTAATCTACCAAAGAGTTCTTTTCACAATAACTCTAGCATATACAAGATCAAAAGTTCACACTTGCTGTTGTAATTATGGAGATTTGCTTCTAAAATGTTTTTTAAATTTCATCATTGAAATCAGAGCTTTCTTGAAGTACTTTTTCTTTCTATTCAAGATATTAAGAACAACTGGACAATAAAATCCATTTTCAGCCTAATTTGTCAAGCATTTAAGTCAATTTACATATTCTCATTGCAATACAAGTCACAATTTAAAAATTAGGTACCTGTATAATACTATTTTTTTGCAGAATTATAGAGAGTCCAAGATATCTTTACATAGTTAAATAAAATTAAATGATAAAAGAGTTCAAAATTATAATCGGGGAAGGAGTGAGATTTGAGCACCTACTAAAATTAAGTTAGGCAGGATATAAAAATTACTAAAGTAATGTGATAGAATATTTAAATAAATGGAGAATCTAATGTCTTATTATTTTTAAAGGATTCCTGTAGGGCCTTTTCCTTTCCTTTTCAATTGCTTCTTTGTAATTCATGTGCCAATATTGAGCAAGAAAAACATGCATGCTTTTTTTAAATTTAAAAGTCAATTCTTGTGGCATATAAAATATGACATATTTTTACAGGATCAGAAACTCATTTGGTCATCCTATAATCTTATTAAAGATAACCTAAGAACATAGGCTATTTTTCCCTCTTAAATTAATTTTAACCATGAGAAATTAAGATCAACTACCCATGGTTAATATTAGTGTATTTCAAAATTGTATCACTGTTCTTGAAATATGTTACTTCTTTACTAAGAAAAGAAAGTTCAAATTTGGCTGCTCTAAAATAAAAAAAAATCTTAAAGGAAATAATAAAAACAAAAATAACTGTTATACAACAACAATCAAGGCACTGGAATGAGAGTTATTAATTTTATTCTACATTTCAGCATTTTGCAGAATAGCTGTCATGAGTACAGGTGTCTCTTTTAAACAGATGTTTTTCAGCTGGCCTCTTTGATAAATATTAGTCCAATCTCTATGGCCATTGATTTTTCTTTCAGAATCAATCTTTTGTCCTCTATGCTATTTTCTTCATGTGCAGAGAGCAATTTCTAAGTAATGTTCTGTAATTAGAAAGTCTGTTAGAGTTTCGGGTTTTGTGGTTTTTTTCCTTTTTTGCTCTTGGGATTCTATGTCATTTTCCTGTTTTGTGGGAACTTCACAGAGAAAGAAAAAAGAGGTGTCAAGGTGGGGAGGAAGAGAAAAATAAGGAGAAATATAAAATAGTGGTGATAGAATAAATGTAGCTATCTTCTGGAAGTAGTAGCAAAACTATATCATGGAACTTGGAAACCATTACATACCTCACAATTATCTTCATCTTAATGATTGCACTCCCTGGCTTGTAGTAAATTTATGTTCAAGAGGATCAAATGATGACTGTGCTCTGGGGGCTACCATGCAGATTCATGTCACCAACAGTTCTCCTCACCCTTCCAGGCGATAGGCTCCTCTGAGGACGTGTGCAAAGTCAGATGATGGTAGGAGCCCTCAGGTTTCCACTTGTCACTTTTTGAAAGTAGTCTGTCTTTGCTTAAAAGTCTCACTGAAACGTGCCCACTATGGGGGACCCTGCAGGTAATTCAGTTACCACTGGCATCGTTTCTAGGATCAGAGCGACCCCCAAGCTTCCACAGGTGAAAAACTAGCAGGTGGTCTTCCATCAGGCAGGGCATGGAAGAAGGTTTGCATACGGTTTGCTCTGATACAACCCAGGGGAGTCCATCATAGAAGAGAACACGTACGGCATGTATTTGCATTTAAACTGTGCAATCGACATGCCTTTATCTTTTAAGATCCTAACTTGGGAAATGATAGAAAACACTTGGGGGCTTTACTTTTACTTGTTAGCTTTAAAAAACAATACCCCTCCCAAATAAACAAAAAGAACCATCCTGTCATGTAGTTGATTTTTACTTATATAGGATTTCCAAGACAGTTAATTTGTAGAGAAAATAACGTCATCTTTACACTACAACCAGCGGATTGGATCCAGCAATCTTGCAGTTAGCAGTCCAATGCCTAACCCACAGTGCTACCAGGGCTCCTTTGCATTGCTTTAACAGTCAAAATTGCTAGGATGGATTCCATGGATAGTAGTTCTGACGGAATAAAAATACCAAAGCCAAACTAAGATGCTTTGTGTGTGTGTTGCGTATTAACAAAAACAAGGTAAGCAAAGATATTATAAAAATTAATTCATCAATGTTGGATGTTACTTTTCTTATGTCAATGTTTCTACGAACCAAGAGATACAGTAAGTATATTTACTAACAACGATGTCACATTCAAAAAAAATTAAATATAGATTTTATTGGGGGCTTTTACAACATTTAATACATCGTTCATACAAGCATATTTGTACACATGTTGCCACATTCATCTACATTATCTACTTGAACCCTTCCAGCATAAGCTCATCTTCCCTTCTTTCCTCTAGTTCGTTATTTTTTTAATTCCAACTCCCCATATTTCCCCTTCTCCCTTCTCCTCCCCCATGAACTTCCAATAACTTACAAATAGTTATTACCTCTTCATATCTTACACTGTCTAATGTGTCACTTTAGAGTGAAGTGACACCCCAGAGAGGAGGTCACATGTAGATCCGAGAAATTTGTTCTCCCTTTCTACTCCACCATCCCTCCATCCTCCCAGTGTCACCACTCCCCACTAGTCTCAAGGGATTATCTATCCTAAATTTCCACGTTTTTGACTCCAATGTGCATCCCCTGGTCTAGCCAAATCTGTCTGGCAGAATTGGGATAATGATAGTGGGTGGGAGGAAGCATTTGAGAACATTTCATTGCTACTACACTGCACCTAGACTGGCTCATCTCCTCGCTACAACCCCTCTATAAGAGGATGTCTCTTCACTTATTAATGGGCTTTAGGTCCCCAATCTGAACCCCTCCTAACTTATGATATACTTTTTAGGTCTTTGATGCTTGATATCAGATCCCTTTGACACCTCATGGTCATACAGACTGTTGTGCTTCTTCTCTGTGGACTTGCTTCTTAGCTAGATGGCCACTTATCCACCTTCATGTCTTTAAAACCACAAACGGACATCTTTTGATACCCAGGCACCATCAGCTTTCTTCACCACATTTGCTTACGCACATATTTGTCATAAGCAATCATATCAGGAAAGTGAGCATATAATGCTATGTTTATTAGTTCTTGAATCCTGATAATTGATCCCTTTAGTATCTCTTAGTCCCCTAAGCTGGTGTACTTCTTCCATGTGAGCTTTGTTGCTTCTGAGCTGGATGGCCACTTGCTTACTTTCAAGCCTTTAAGATCCCAGACGTACATGTTTTGATAGCTGGGCACCATCAGCTTTCTTCACCACATTTGCTTATGCACACATTTGTTTTCTGTGATCGTGTCAGGGAGCTGTGCATCACGTAATGCCAATTTAATAGAACAGAATGTTCTTGCACTGATGAAGTACCTGATTGAGTTTCAATGCCCATCTGCTGTCCTAAATCTAAGCCTATAAGTATATACATAGTGATCTATTTCACCTTAATCATAAGAATATATGTACCTATGTATATACCTGTATTTAACCACTATAAATGCCCCTAACTGCCCAGTTCTTTTCTCAATTTCCCTATACTTTCTCCCATCCCACCATCACACTCACCCTCCATTTGGGTTTCAATATTATCTCTCTATTACCTTAGTCTTAATCAATCCCTATCAGACATTCCACATCCACCCACCCCGCCATCGATCCTGAACCACATGCTACTCCTCCCATCCCTGAATCAGTCAATAGCACCCCCTACATCCACCCTAGTACCCTCAGTCCCATCATCCCCACCCCTAGACCACCCATCCATCCCACCCCATCCAGATAGACTTGAAGAGAAAATAACATACTCAAAAAAAGGGCATCCTATAATGAAGCAAGCAAAGAAAACAATGAAAACATCACCAAAAATACCCCAACATGTCGACGTACATGCAAGAATAAAATAATAATAACAATATAAAATCCTGCAAATCCTTGAAGGTCTGTTCGTGGACCTCCAGGAATGTCTCCTGGTTGAGTGGGATGGAGTATATCTTTGGTGCTCAATCTGGAACTCCATGTTCTGTTGCACACCCTTAGTATTTTGGTGTGGTTGGGTCAGACAGGATATAATGCTAACCCTGATTCTCCTCTAAAATTAAAAAAAAAATTATGATCCAGGTAATGTCTCTTCAAAGTGAATATGATATGCTATGTGAAACATAAAGCAGAGCTGAACTGCCACCTCCCCATAATAAATCCACAAGGAACATACTGGGGGGCGCAGTGGCCAGAGGGACACAGATACGAAGGTGCACTGTGCTTTCTGACTCATTTCCTTTCCCTCAATGGCCTTTGTTCTGAAACTGCAAGCTTCTCTTTCCCTTCTCTTTCTCACTGGATTCTCCTTCAGCGTTTCTCGGTACTGCTGCGGCCTGAGGCAGCCTATTTCATTTTGCCTTGCACTCCTCCAGGGCTTGCACACGTTAGCAGTGCGAAATCAGCAGTAAAGAAATGAGACACGATATAAGTGCTTATTCAGACAACTTAGCTGACCTCATCAGGCTTCTTCCTGCGAAAGCCTGAAAATGGATTTAGCCTAGGAGAAATCTATCTCTTCACGGACGAGCTGCCGCTTTTCTTCCCCCCCCCCCCAAACTCTCTCACTGCTTTCAAAATGACTCCAAACCCATGGCCCATCAGGGCTTGAGAAGCTGTACTGAAAGCACTGGAAATAGACCCATCTCTCAGCCCAGTTGCTGCCTTTCTTCCTTGATCAAATCAAACATGTGCACTCTCCAGGAAATAGATGGGGCTTGAAATGAAGTGTCCTGATCCTTTTGTGCCAGTCATGTACTTTGGGGTCAATTTCAGGATTGGGAGTATAGGGGTGGAGTCTGGCCTGTCAATCTGGAAATAGCCAATGAGACCTCTGTGTGGGCATGCCTTTCTCTTGAGAATTCTGGGAAATCTTGCTGTATTTCCCATTGGAGGTGAGAGACTTACGACCAACTCAGACTCTCTACTGACGCTCTACTGACAAAACACAAAATCCAGTCCCATGGGATGCTCAACTGACAAGACAACATGGCAGCATGGTGATAGACCCTGAGTCCCAGGAATTGGAGGAGCCAGAGGAGAAGCCACATGGGCTCACCATGATGGAGCCAGACCTCCTTGGATAAGCCACAGAGAAACCCCTGCTAGCACTGCGATGCCTCTACCATTACTGGATACTGCTGATTGACCCTGAGCCCTGGAAATGAGGAGCCATGGGGAGACACTTGCCAGCACTGGGATGTTTCTACTGCCGCTGGATACACAAGACTCTGCAACCAATGGCCTGTGCTTGTCCAGGTGGCATTGTATGTGCTTCGTGAGTCTGAAAAGAAGTTATGAATTGGTATCAGACATATGAGCTAATATTGGACTTATGTCCTTGGACTGGAGTGGGTTGGGATACTTTCTCAATGTTCTACTCCTCTTGTATATAAACCCCTCCCCTATGTTCATATGTGTGTTTATAAATTAGTTTCTCGAATCTATCCAGACTAGCACACCTTTCTTCATTTTTTCCTTCCAATTCTCATCTCTAATCCACTCACAGTCGTGGAGTGGATGACAACTTTTAGGGGCTCTGTGGAATAGATTAGAACTGCTCCCAGGGGGGTTCTGAGGCTTTCATTCTTTAGCAGAGCAGAGAACTTTCTCTGTCTCCCATAAGAGGCTGATGGGTTTCAACTGACGACCTTATGATTAATAGTTGAGTGCTTCATGTGATGTATCACGCAAGTTCCATTCCTTCCTAGAGATAAGCAATTTTGCTTTTTTGTGCTTTGGTTTTTGCTTTGTTTTCTTTTGTTGTTATGCTACAGCTCAATAATAGATAATATACTAAGGGGTGATATAGCAGAATGATTACTTTATGGATTCTGGCGCCAGTCCAAAGTCCTTAAAGTTCTATGCCCTTACGCAAATTGCTGAAGTCCTTTGAGCTTCAATTTCCTCATCTGTAGGAAAATAAATGTTTCCTGCCCTAATAGTATTGCTATAGGATTGAGTATTTTAATAAAGATAAAACATAGGCACAAGAATGTTGCAACATGTAATTAATTCTTCATTACAAACCAAATACATTGCCATTGATTCGATTCCAACTTGTGCCACCCCCGTGGGTTTCTGAGGCTGTAACTCTTACCAGAATACGAAAGGTTAACCTTTTGCCTGAGAAATGGTGAGGTGATAGAGGTGCAACTTATAATTCTCTAAGCCACCAGAGCCCTCCATTAAATGTATTCTATTTAGAATTCACAATATATTCTTAGTATCAATGAATGAATATCAGCATGTAAATAAGTAAGTTGTCTTAAAGATACACCTCTTTGAATACTCTAAAATAGACATATCTTCAAGGAGAGATTATTTTTAAAAATTCTTTTGTTTTTTTTCCCCTCAAGAGATGAATCCATGAATGAATCATTACCCAGAAGATACAAGTCACAGAATTATGGTGTTGGTAGGATAGACCTTGTAGGATTCAGGCAGAACGTAACCTGGACATTTCAAATTGCAACAACTACCCCTCCAAAGAAGAGGAAGTACAACAGGAGAAGAAACAATGTAATTACAATTAAGAAATGTTTGTTTCTGGATGTGTTTGTGATGAACTTGGCATAGTATTGCATTTCTTGTGAAATAGAAGCTATTTTGAGACCCTTTTGAATTCATATTATATAATGTCATAGAAACACGTGAAGTTGTCATTGACCTGTAGTCCAGCACACCATAGAAAATTATGGGCACTTACACTGTGCCATTTATCCTAAGAGTAGACTGTTGAAGAGCATTTAAATATGGACAGTGCGATGAGTCACTGTGCTAGGGAGAGTCCAGGAGAGACACGCTGACACAATGGGAACAGAACAGGCTCTAGAGTGCATATGCTCAGGAAAAGCAAGCTTGGAGAAAGTGGTCGCTTCTCCCAAAGCCAGTATCGGTGCCGATCCAGATGATCCCTGAAAGAAATTTCCTGCAGATGGTATTGACGACAAAGGATTTTGCAAAATAATGATGTTAGCCAGCTATCAAATTATTTTACACTATTTATTGCAGAATGTTTTCAAAGACATTCACATATGTTTCCAAAGATGTGTGAGGAATGTGATGTGCTGGGGGAGCCCATCCCATGTGTGGACCACCCCCATGAGAAGCCCATGTGGACAATGATGGATGAAAGCACAGGATTTCCTAGAGAAAGAGGTGTCCACGGCACCTCACAATATTTGTAACACTGCTGAGCAAGTGCTAAGGGAAAAGGGCTTTAACTGCCTATTGACAGACTCACGAACATGGAGCAGGGACAGGGACTCTGAGACAAGTGAAACAGGAGCACGGCCGAAGGAAACCTGTAGACGTCAGCAGCATCTGTGTGTGCCAAAGCCCGAGGCTCAGCATGTGAGAAAGCAAACCGTTGATAAGTTCGGAGATGCCAAGAAGCATGTGCTAAGCCTTGACCATTAGGAAAAGAAAAAGTAAACATGTGTAAGTTTTATGTAACCTAGGTATGTTTTGTTGTTGTTTGCTTACATTAGAAATGACGCAGCAAAACATGGGAAGATAGCTAGCTAGTCTTGAATCCAAGGAGTGCTAGCGGGAGCCACAGACAGTGCACTGTCAAGAATTGGCAGCCAATGTCAAGCTTCCTGAGATTCTGAAGAGCCCTGAAGTTTAGATAGATTGAAGAGGCATACGAAGCCATTATTGGTAAGTAGGGATCTTACACATGTGTATATAGAGTATATGTACATAAATATATATATGAGATTTGATTGAAAATTGAGGTGTTGACAGGACTTTAGATGTTTGGAATGAGAAGCGTCAATGTTACCTTCATGGGAGAGAGTGGTGGTATGGGAAAACTTATGGTATTACCCTCGGAAAGGACAGGCTGTCTTCTGTTACTCAGGTGTTTTCTGTTTTTAAGCACCAGTGGGCATTAGAAAATAGTTAACAGGACAACTGTCCAAACCAATTAATTGCATTTCTTAGCACTTCTCTTCTAGAACTGAACAACATTTTGTGATCCTGGTATTGACTTGGTTGTTGCAGAGGACCAAGGTCCACTAGACCCCCTGTCATGAAATGCTATGAGAAAAGCATAAGCAGTGAACTTTATCTTCATAAGCAGAGAAAGAATGGCCTAAAGAACTATTATTATGGCATTCATCATTGAGCAGGACTGCCCACAGTTCCCCAGAATGCTTGTTGACATACATTTCGAAGGTCTGAAAATAAGAGGCGGTACCAGGGTTGAGTATCAGGAAAACGAGGAACCATCCTTGATGCGATCAGTTGGTTTTACCTCAGTGTGATCTCCTAGGAATAGAAGCGACGCTGTGGGTTTCTGAAACTGTAAATCTTCCCAGGAACAGACAAACTCGACTTGCTCTCACAGAGCAGCTGCTAGGTTTGAACTGCTGACTTTGCACAGGTCACCAGGTAACCCACCACATAAACAAAGCCCCAAAGAAAGAAAGGAACAAACAAAAGCACTCACCACCGTCAAGTGGATTCTGATTCATGTTGACCCCACAGGACGTGGTGCAACATCCACTGTGAGTTTCCAAGAAACCCACAGATTCGTCTTCCTTCCAAAATATTTAGTATCTTTAAAAGTCATTTATGTGTATAATTATATATATACTTTTTAAAGTAATTTACATTACTTTTAATTCAGACAGTAAATTCAGAACATACACCAAAAGCAAGTTGCTTACATTGATTTTCTTTTCATTGTTGTCATGAGTAGAAAGTCTCCTCTCTTCCTTGAAGGGACTGGTGGCTTTGAACTGCTGCCCTAGCATAGTGAAGCCCAGTTTTAAGCACTATACCACCAAGGCTCCTAAAATTGCAAGATTAAAATATGGAAGAGAGAATGATAGCTGTGGAATGAGTTGTTGTAACTTTAATAAAGTAGGGTCAATGCCAACTTCTCTAATCTGCAAGAGAGAATAGAGTGGTGGAGTAAAAATATTTGTATATAGTTTCTCTATTCAAATCTCTGCCACTCCCACCAAATGACTGGGTGGAATTTTTCAAATAGGGGATAGGTCACACCAATAAAGAGGAGTGGGGGTGGTTGATTCTCATTACCATCCCTCAGGTTATAAGACTGAGCCATCTTTGAAGTAGTAGCAGAGAAAGAAACCACCGAGGACCTTGGAAGAAGACACCCAAGACCTCAGTGGGAAGTGGGAAGGCCACCAAGACTAGAGGCAGCACAGCTTGTGGCACTGAGACTCAGAGAGTAAGTGCTGAGTCTCTGGCATACCTTCTCATCTGGCTGAGAGACTATGGACTTAATGGGACAGAGCGACTGGAGGACAAGCTTCACAGTCCATGGGGGCAAAGGCCAAGGAATCATGAGGCTGAGAGCCTGAAAACAAGAGCGATAGAGACAGACAGACAGACAGACAGATGACTGCTACCTGAGGAGACCAATGACTGTATCCCTACTGTTTTCTACCCCTGATATGTAGTACTCCCATTTACTTCCTTACTAAGCCCCTTAATTGCATTGCCAGTGTGTGGCCATTATGATGAATTATTAAGCGCAGCAAAGATGGAGAGTTGAGTGGGAGGAATGGTTGGTGTCAGAGCAGGTAATAAGGATGAAACATGAAGGTTTGCCTGACTTTTGCCTCATGGCACTTGGGAACCAATAGGAGGGCAAATTATGTCCCCTGTCATTGCTGTTTATTGTAAGGAGAAACGACAATGTGCAAGAAATCCTCTATCATGACAGAGGACTTAAGGACTCATGAGGTATGGGGCAATATATATATATAATTAACACACATGAAATTTATATGCAAACAACCTAGTCAGGAATTCTAAACTTAATTTAGAATTTATGTCTGTTTCTGCTAATCGATTCTATATGCTTGCTTGACTGTAGTGATAAATAAGAGACCGAACGAAAATTAACTCAAAACTCAACAGAATGACTGTGGTGGCCAATAGGAGAAGAACAATAAAGAGAAAGTTCTGCAAGCTATTTGCACCCAAAGGCACAATTTGAGATGGTAAAAATTATCATTAATTTGATGAGTGGCCTATAAAACTAGTTGGTGCTGATTGCAAATGATCTCCTTAAGACACTGAGAGCAATGCCTATGTCTTTAACACAGAGGAAGAAGAGACAATCCCAGAGTTCATTCGGGTGCATGTTTTCCAAGCTCACTGCACCTGAGTCCATTCTCACTCAGAGTGAAGTGAAAGGGCAGAAGAGGACAACTCTCTATGGTTGCTGAGACTGTAAACCTTTACAGGAGAAGGCAGCCTCATCTTCCAAAATGTTTAGTAGTTTTTAAATATATATATGTATATGTATTTATGTGTGTTTGTGTATATATATATATAGATGGCACCTGTGAGGCAGGTACAAGGAGGGGAATACACTGTAGCCTGGTGTACTCTCTCAGAAAATACAGACACTAAATTCAGAGCATACACCAAAAGCAAGTTACTTATAATGATTTTCTTTCCATCATAACCATCTAATCTGCTATTGGTCATTGAAGATCATTTCAGGAGTCACACTGAAGCATATTTCCCCAACAAGGGGAAAGTGTGTGGTTTCATGCATGCTCTGGGATTCTTTTAATTACCAACAATTTCCTTGAATCTCCCATGGGTACAGCACAAACTTTTCAGAGTCTATTTCAAGCAAAAGAATTACATTGGGTAGATTAACATTTTCAAATTCCCCCAGTAATTTCTAATATCCATAAGAAAACTGCAAACCATAAATAGTTGGCAGAGGTTTGTAGGCATCTGGGAAGTTCTCCATTTTAGGTCAAAAACATAGTAATCATCATTTTCCTAATTCCTTACTGTTCCAAGTGAAAGATTTGGTCTCCCTCTGACTTCAATTTCATGGTAGGTTTCAAGGGACAGTGGATTAGGTTAATCCAGGAAGATGCTAAACAGAGAAGTAGCCTGGAAGTCACACATCATTTGGCAGCTGTAAAAGCTTAAAAAGTAACACTCTGCTCAAAAGGCACAACGGAAATCAGGATGGTTGTTAAGAAGGGCAGCCTGTGCATACAGCCACTTTAAAAGGATTCCCAAAGCATCCAACTGGAGAGATTGTAGCCACACTGGGCATTTTATTCCTTTCTCTCACATCCTTTCTTTTAGTTCTCATTATGTAATAAAGCATTAAAAATAAGCTAACAATGGTGACATTCTTTGCAGAGAGAGTATGTGACTGAATTAAGATATTTTTTTTAATGGAAGACTTGAGACCATTTTCATGAAGAAACCATCATAGAACTACCAACTGGATAGATCCCATGTTATATACTTCCAGGGAAAATAGAGCCAAGTGAACTCATACCCTCCTACTCGGAAAGGCCATATACATCAAGGAGGGTTTGGGAAGTCTTGAGCAAACATTTGATTCAGAGTGAACCGCCAAAGATCCCTAGCAGAATAGTGGGTTGTGTGTTGGGTTTGCAACCCCAGGTCAGCAGTTTCAAACAACCAACCACTCCTTGAGAGGAAGTTGAGGTTTTATACTCCTAGGAGGATATATAGTCTCAGGCAACCTCCCACACAGTCCTCTCCGTCTTCCAGGGTTAGGGACCGTTTGTCAAAATTGACTCAGTGGCATGGAATTTTGAGTTTGAGAGAACCCAAGTGACAAATTAGGATGGCCACAGAAGATCATCTAGGGCAGTGGTTCTCCACCTTTCTTATGCCATGACCTTTTCATATAGTGCCTCATGGCATGGTCACTCCCAACCATAACATTATTTTTGTTGCTACTTCATAACTGTCATCTTGCTACTGTTACGAATTGGGCTGTTGGACCCCAAAAGGGGTTGCGACCCATGGGTTGAGCACCCTTGATCTAGGGGGAAAGTGTGACAGGTGATCACAAGGTCGTTCTACCACAGAGCAGCCGGGTGTCTTTAAACCAGGAAGAGTTAGGTTAGCACATGTGTACTCAATCACTGCACAACCAGAACCCCTTTCTATGAAATCAGTCACAGGGAAAAGGGAAAGAAAAATGTGAGAGGTGAAGAGAGAGACTTCTTGGCACCTATCTGAGGAGAACATTCTATAGCCCTAACACAACCTAGTGTAAGAATATTTCATCAACTCTAGAATTTTGATTTTGGGAGAAAAGACTGTTTTTGCTTATCATTAGTGTTCCTCCTTTCATGTTTCTGAACTATTATAAACAAAGACATTGAAATTTTCTTCTAGAATATCTTTAAGGATATTTGTGTATTAAACGATTATGGGCTATAGGGATATTAATTCCCTCTGAAGCAAGAGACAAGTTTATTTACTGTCTATTATAAAAGGTATAGTTACTGAAGACTGGAGTTCTCCTACTGAAATACTACCCACTGTTTTTTTGTTTTGTTTTGTTTTTACCCACTGTTTTATAGTTATCATCTGGGCCTTTTCAGATTTCTTTATGGAACTCAATGAAAACATGAAGTTGTTCCCAATTTCTGTGTTATGAATAAGAAAATCCTTTGTCTTGTATTCAAAAGTGTTTTGTCTTCTTCTAAAATATATACATACATAGCAGGTTAACTTCTTATTTGGAAGTACAATACAATCTTTGAGCTTTTACAGTTCTTGGCAAAGTACTTCTCTATAAAACACTATTAATATACAGTCATTTCTGCCAGCTATAAAACATCACCCTATTTTGTGTCTTGTGATGTTTCTTTGAGGATGATGGCAAGCCTGGCCCAAATCACAGAATTCTCAGTCATCTCATGAGTAAGGAGGACCAAAGAAGAATTTATGCATTTGAATTATGATGCTAGAGGAGAATATGGAAAGTACCATGGACGGACAAAAGAATGATCCTGTCTTGGAAGAAGTATAATCAGAAAACTCTTAGAGGCATGGATGGTGACACTTCATTTCACATACTTTAGCTATGTTGTTAGGAGAGACCCGTGCCTGGAGAAGAACATCATGTTTGGGAAAACAGAGGGGCAGTAAAAACAAGGAAGACACTTTGTGAGATGTATTAACAAAGTGCCTGCCACAACAGGATTAAACATAAGAACAATTATGATCAGGGGGCATGACTTGGTAGTGCTCTATTGGTTGTCCATAGTGTTGCTATGTTATAGAACTGACGCAATAGCATCTGACAGCAACATAAAGCATAGCAGTGAAGTTATCACTATCACACACACTTAAAATCCATAAAGTATTCTAAATATACCACAGCAACAAAGTCTCATTGGTTGCTAATAATTGAAAGGAATGTCCCTGAGGCTTAAATTGTGGGTATGAGGAAATATATGCATGTGTAGATGTATATACATATGCTTGAAATAACTTAGAAAGTAGCTAGACATCTATGGAAGTGCCACGTTCTCTGAGTGAAAGTCAATTTGGGTCATGGAGTACAGCAGTGCATCGCTCATCTTGTTTCAGAGAAGACTCCCTTACATTTCTTTTTTTTTTTTAATTTTCCCATGTCTTACATTTCAATAGATAATAATGATAAGCATGTCTGGAAAGAAACAAAAGCACCTTGTGAAACATAACATGGAAAGGGAAATGGTCCCAACTCTCCAGTGCTAATAAAAGTAAAATAATCATTTGTTTATGGTATTTTTCAGTTCACAAAGCCCTTCCACAGACTTGATTTCATTTAATTCTTACAATAATGTCACAAGATAGACTATATTATATTCTGAGGTGTACTACAAAATAAATTAAAGTTTTAGAAAGCTATATAATCTTCTATGGGCCCAATCCAATATGTTATAAAAATAAACAGAAGACATGAATTCAAGAAGATTTAGCAAAACCAAAAAAATCAAGATTTTTTGCCAGTAGATTAAAATTTTTCTTCCAAAGCTATTTACATAATATATATTTCACCTATATTTTGTCTATAAGTAGGATTTCCTGTGATATGAGGAACAGCATAATCTGTTTCCTTTATTAATGCTAGCAACATGCCTTCTTTTTGTGTTTATGTTTTTCTGTTGTTGTTAGATGATGATTCATAATGATTCATGTACAACAGCAGGAGATGATGCCTCCTCTTCTGTCACCCCTACAGCCGTTGATATCGTTGAACCCCCACAGTTGAAATCACTGTATCAATCCATCTCATCAAGCATATTCCTGTTTACTGAGGCCCTGGGTCTCGATCATGTGTCATGCCCTTCTTCAGACTGGTCCCTCTTGATAACATGTAAGTAAGTAAGATGAAGTAGCCCTAGTTTCACTTCTAAATTCTGGCTGTACTTCTTCCAAGACAGATTTGTTCATTCTTCTGACCAAACTCAGTGCCCAGATTGTCTATCTTTATTAAAGCAAACGCCCTCATCTTTCTCCCTTGGAGGAACTGGTGGGCTCGAATCAGTGGTCTTTCACCACGAAGATTTCTATTTTTTAGAGAGTTCATGGTATATTCAATACTCCTCACCAACACTATAATCCAAAGGCAACAATTCTTTGGTCTTCCTTAATAGTTGTCTGACTTCCCCATGTATATGAAACTGACTGAAAACACTATGGTTTTCTCAGGTGCACCTAAGACCTCTTAAAAATACCACTTTAAAGAGATCTTTTACAGCAGATTTGCACAATGTAATACACAACTTTTAAAGCTGCTGCTTTCATGAGTGTGCATTGCAGATTCAAGTAAAATGGAATCCTTGATGACTTTAACTTTTATGTTAGGTATTTGGTTTTTGACCTTCATCAGTGTTTTATGTCATCTTTGGCTTTCAGCAATTGCAGGTTGTTAATGTGTCTTCGTCCAACCCTGACACTACACTTCATGTAGTCCAATTTCTCAAATGATATGCTCAGAATAAAGATGGAATAAATATGTTGAAAGGACACAATCCTGATTCACATCTTTCCTAACTTTGAACTACAAAATAGCCACTTGTTCTATTCTCGATTCTACCTCTTAGGCTATATATGAGTTCAGCGTGAGCTCATTGAAGTTTTCTGGTATTCCAATTATTCTTAAATTAAAGGGAAAAAATCACCACCTCAGTGGATGCCACCTCAGTGAGCACAAAGAACAGGGTATAAAATTGCCTCTGTGAGTTTCTGAGACTGTAACTCTTTATGAGTGTAGAAATCCCGTTTTTCTCCCTCAGAGAAGTTGGTGGTTTTACACTGCTAACTTCACAGTTAGGAAACTAACAAATACAATACCACCAACACTCGTTATCCATAATTTGTTCTGGCCCACAGAGTTGTGCTAATGTGTAGTCAATAGAATACAGGTAACCATCATTTTATGTTCTCTGCTTTCACCCTTGTCCAAGTACATTTCTTTACTTCTTGTTTCAGGAAGTTCCCAATGTCCTGTTACAGCTATTATTTTTTAATTATTATCAACACAAACTTTTCTTGCCAGATATTAATGACAGTGCTAAGTAATTCCCACACCTTTCTTAAAAATAGCATGGATATGTGTCTCTGAGTTGTGCAGATATCTTTCAATTTTCTTGTCAAAAAGCAAGTGAGCATATCTAATGCATTGTTCATTGAAGCAGCTTAATTATTATTCAGTCAAATCTTGGAGTTGATTGTTTGTTTGTCAGTTTCTCCAGTGCAGTCCAGATCTTCCTTCACCTGGTTCGTGATCATAAGCTAACTTCTGGGATGACTGACTACTGACCAGCTATTTGGGGGACAGCAACTCTGTGTATTTATTACCACTTATTCTGATGCTTCCACGCATCATTCAATGTACCGTCTATAGAAACTTTCATTGCTACAACTCAAGGATTTTTCCCTCAGCTTTTTCTTTTTTTGGGGGGGGGGGCATCACTGCCCTCTGGTGGGAGTAGAAGGCCCAGCTGTGCTCCTGGAGAGCTGCTGCTGGATTTGAACTGCCAAGCCAGTGTGGGCCACAGTCCCACACACAACAACTACACCACCGGGGCTCAGCCCAGCTTTTCTTTTTTTTCCTTTTGGACAGCCAGGCAGAGTCAAGCATGTTCTTCACTTTTTGTTTCCTAACTCCAAGTCTTTGCATATTCTCTATCAATAACCTAAATGATTGTCCAAAGCCACTCTTTAACAGAATCTTCTGTTCACCTCCTTTATTCCATCATTTCCTTTTCTGTTTCAACCAGCTAAAGGGTTAGAGAAAGTGGGAAAGATCCTTCCAACATTCAGCTTGGCCTTTCCTTCTTTCCCTTTTCCATGACTTTTGCTTTCTTCATTTTCACAACTTATCTACTCTTTAGTCATTAGTGCTCAATGCAACAACTGTAATATTTCATTTCATTTTTTCAAACTACTTTATTAGGACAATCCATACACTATACTACTTAAAAGTTCAGTCATAGCAAGCAATCTTATGCAACAGCTATTCCCTCTCCTGGCCTTAACCCCACCAAAAATCCTTATTCCAAATATTATCTCTCTAGATTCACCCAAACTGTGTTTTGTATACTAAAAAATATAGAGAGATAAATAACAGAGAATCAAAATGCTACCAATAATAAAAAGACACAACAGCAATAAGTCTGTATTTAAGGGAAAAACCAGAAAATATTAAAAACTTAATCAAGATCAATGTGAATCAAAAGGGACATCAAATAAGAGTGCTTTAACCATTCAAGTCAGATTTATCATTTTAATCCACTATAATCATCTCTCCAATTTGCTCCATGGGATCACTAAGCTATTTCCATCCTTCTTTTATGGTCAGAGGTGAACTGTGAATATATTTTGGCTTCCATTGCCATTCATACCCTTCTGCAAACCAGAATTCCACAATTTAACTTCAAATATTATACCCTCTTTCAGATTTGGATTATATAATTTACAATTTGGATCACAGCTGTTAGTTTACTTCTTCCATGTGGGCTTAGTTGACATCTGACTTACGTACCTGCTTGTTTGAAATATGCCTATAACTTCCCAGAAAATATTCTTACTGATAGCTGGGTATCATCTAATTTCTTCACCGCACTTTGCTATAGCACCATACATACTTGAGTATAAGCCAATCCAAATATCAGCTTAAATATCTTTTACCACAAAACTGCATTAAAAATGTGCTGAAAGACTCGACTTACACTTGAGTATATACAATACCTTTATGAGGATATGCATTAAGCAGGGCCATATCCCCAGAACTAATTGTTTTTAGATTTCAACTAGGATTAAGTGTGAACATCAAGTCTATTCATAAAACTATGTTTTCTATCTGTCTCTTATTCACTTTAGAAATGTCTTTGTTATTTTGTGGTAAGGAATCTTATCAATCATTTTTCTTGAGAATAAAAGCCTTTTGCTTATAGTGCCATTGATTTAGCCAGTGGAAATGTATTTAAAATGCAATTGAGAAAAAGAGATTAAAGAAACATAGGCAAACTACAAATTATAGTACATAAATTACTGTCTTGTAAAGATTAAGTCTTTATGTGAGGACACCATTGTCACAAACAATGAATGTTGGTGGCCAATCAAGCTCACAATAATATTCACTGACAAAGTCAGACACAGGTATGCCAAAATGCATTGAAGTAGTAAGACAATTTTAGTCTGCCCGCTGTTAGTGTACCTGTCCTTGGCTTTTTCACATTCCAAGTAACCTTGGCTTTCAGTCCTTGTGTTGCAGGTGTGTTTGACATAGATCCGAGTTCACCTAATGAGCTTTCTACATCACGTGTCTGGTATGGCCTTTGGCTTGAAGATGCAGAGTTCAAAGTCCCAGTATTCTGTGGCCCATGACCTGGATTCTGGGGATAGGGGATGGAGGGTGGATAGATATGTGCTCATTGGGATCATATTCCCAGGCATACTTTCCCCCCTGTGGGTTGGTTTACCAGCTATATTATTGAGATGGTCTTCAATCAAAAGTGATATACCCAGTGTTGTACTTTGAGTCATGCAGACTTGTTTGAATGCCTTCAAACCCCAGTGTAAAATTTTATTAAGAGTGACTGTTAGCCCACTCCACAGGCCTTGCTCTGACTGGTGATATGATCTTCTCCGTTGTCTCTTTACATGTGTGCAATTGCTTTGATCCCTATGGATTACATCATGATCTGTCACCATTCTTATTGTTGAAAGAAAATATATTCCTAATATGTAGGCTTTTTTGTCTGGCAAAATTCTGTCATGATATCTTTGGCATATTTTTCATTATCAAGGTCATATTTTCCAACTTTCCAACTTGATCCTTCATCTTTGTTTCCAATTTTCACTTCTGAACTACAAGCAGTTATGAGTGCATCTTTAATGAATTTGTAGCAATTTCATAATGCAGCAGTAGGGAAAATTTTCAATGGTAACCATGTTTGACTTTAGTCATTGGTGTACAAATATTCATCATAGTCATGTGACTAACTGGTCTGGTCTGTGGATAGTATCTCTCATGACAGTTTCTCACTCAGGATGTTGCTGCTGCTGTTAGGTGCCTTCCCAGTGCTTCTGACACACACCAATGTGGCACAACACCGCCCCGGCTGGTGCTGTGCTCACAATTATTATGTTCGAAACTGATTGTGCAACAACTGTCTCAGCCCATCTTGTCAAGGGCCTTCTTTGTCTCTTTACCATGCCTGATATCCTCCTCCAGGGTCTTGTCTCTCCCAACTGCATTTATGAAGTATATCAGAATAGATCTTGAAATATTCTTTTTGATAATGAATCCAATGATGGTCCTCTTCACATGTACATTCCTGGCATAAGAGCGTATAAGACTGTCTGATTCAAAATGGCCAATCTTGGTCCATTTTCACTCCCTGATGCCTAGGATATTGATCAAGCTTTATTTTTGCTTTATTTTTGATGACATCCCTCCCACCATTCATAAATTGTACATCCCCCCTGTGCAATCACAGTTGTCTCTTCATCTTTCTAGTCATGCCATGTTCTGGCCAGGCAGGGTAACTGTGCTGTTAGGAGGGAGTTCTTCACCTATGACGTTTTGAGTGCTTTTCAAACGGAAGTGCTTATCGTCTGACACAAAAGCAGACAGTGTCTGATCAGAAGCAGACTGTCAAGTCTTTTCTAGCGTGCCTTCCCACGAAGAGCTGCTGAATCCAGCCTACTGCGTGTGACCCTACCAGTAGCTGACACACGGGGGGAATTGCTGCTAGCATTTTGATGACAAGTGAACCATCCAAATACAACCAACTTCCAGGTAAGAATCAAGCTTCATAATGAAGGATGTCACAAAGAGTAACTGTTCAATAACATACTTATTCTATAAGTTTATTATAATAAATAGTAAAAACAAAATTGTTACTTATATGTGGGTATTATCTGAGAACCAGCGGTGCAGTGGTTAAGATCTCTGGAATGAATCCATAGGTCAGGGAGTCAAAACAGGTTCTGCAAGAGCAAAATGTGGCTTCTATATGTTTTCCATACTGAGAAGTCCCATGTGTAGATCTACTCTGTCGTAAGGGTTTGCTATGATTGGAATCAACTCTACAGAAATAAAGTTGAGGCTATTGTAATCCCTGCTTTATAGATGAAGAGACTGGAGCTTAAAGGGATATGTGACTAGTCTAATGACCTAGGAAAAATTGGGGCCCGTGTAAACTACCCACATTAATAATCGACACACACATTTCCGTTCTCACCTGACACTGCGCAGATGGAAGGAATGCGGTGTTCTGCTCCCATGAAGTTAGGTGGGTCCATGAGAATTTATTACTGCAAAAATGTAAACATATGATAAACACAGGAAAGTCTGAAAGCCATTATCCCATTGACAAGCTCTCCTTTTTGTATCTGTAATTACTTTCTAGAACTGGCACAACAAAGGGCAACAAACTTAAGGGTTTTAAATAACAGAAATATATTTCCCCACACCTGTGAAGATGAGAGACCAAAATCAACAAGCTGGGGCAGGGGGTGGCACATTTCTGTAAGTCTCCTGTAGTATCTCTCCAAGTTCTGGGTATTTCTTAGTGTTCCTTGGTTTGTGGCTACGTCTTCATGTGGCATCTCTCCTCCTATGTCTGTCTCTTTATGTCTCTTCTCATTTGCAAGGGTACAACTATGATTAAATCAGCTATGATTCATGCCAATTTAAAGGATAACACCATTAAAGACTCCATTTTCAATCAAGGTCACATTCACAAACAAGGAATTAAATATTCAGCTGGGGAGAAGAGGGGCCACAATCCACAATCATAAAACTCTGGCAAAATGTAGAGTTGCTAATTGCCTCTGTGTACCTGGGAACTTGAGTGGGGGGAAGTCAACCTTTGGTGTGTGATAGGAGTAAGAAATAAACGTTTGTTTGGTTCAATTACTAAGATTTCATTAGTTTTCTTTTAGTACTAGTAATTTCTTGATTAGTAAGACATAAAATTGATTACTTTATTATCAAAGTTGGTTTCATGATACAATATAGAAGTCTTTTTGGTGAGTCTTTAAACAATAATGATACTTGTTTTAAAAAAAAATCAATGAAAAAAAATGTGTCCTTTTGGCACTCCATCCTGAACATTAGACATTCACGGTTTTTTACTTAGCTTTACTATTACAAGATTTAAGGCATATGGACTCAGAAAAGCCAACACCAGGAAATGTAGTCTGAAGCAGGATGACAATTATGAGCCAGAGCCAAGGATGAGGCAAAAGAGATTATGCAGACAACATACATTTCAGAAATACAAGCTGGCTTTCAGCCCGGAACAGCTGAGTTAATCAATGCACATCAGAGAAATGGGGTCAGAGACGGGAGACCTTACCTAAAATAGAGTTCCAGATTCAAGTTCTGGACCAAATGTCAGGGCAAAGACAAAGCTTTTCAAGTAAATCAAGATCGTTCAAATAAGTTGTACTTGGTAGACATAATTTTTTTTGTAGTTCTCTTCAAAGTAGATATTTGACTACAAATCGTGACTCAAACCCCACCCACTGCCAGCCGGCCAATGCTGGCCCATAGTCCACCTCTGGATTGTGAGATGGCAACTGCTGGAGGCAGTGAAAACCCCAGTCCTTCTCCTGTGAACTTTTGGTGGTTTTGAACTGCCAACAGATAGATCCCATCCCAATGCATAATCACTGAGCCAACAGGGCTCTGCCACTGTCACAATCCTTATCTTAAAAGTAATATGCCATGTATATACAGAGCACTTTGCATAAATTGCCACTTTTCATCACCTATGCAACCCTATGATACAGTTGGGGAAAGCGGTGTTTGCTTCAGTGTTTGAACTCTCCAGGCTTACCTCACACCGCAGGATGCGGACGTGTCCTTTGCCACCATGTGAATAGGCTCTATGGTATTTTTCCTTTTCTGTTATGCCAAAAAAGTATTTATCAATAATAGGTTTTGTCTCACAAAATAGGGTCAATTGAACACAGGTGCACATACGTCAAAAATAAAAACGAATCCCAACATGACAAAATAGGGATAAGGGGCAGGGTATAACATACGTTTGTTTAACAAAGGACTGACTGTACACATGGAAGAAGTTGAGTCCTTTCTCTCTGCATTCGCATCATCTCATCCTGTGTGGCTCAATCACCAAACAAACCTCAAAGGCACAATGAGTCCATCATGCTAGTGCGTGGAGTTCCTAAGGAGAGGAATAAATGTACTGAAAATAGAAAGGTACATATTTTTACTAAAATTGCTTCAATGAAGGAGGTTCCAGGGACAAGGAAGAAAAAAAAATGTGGGTAGACGATGCTTAAATCTCTCTCTATTTTCAGCAGAGCACACATGGACTGGCCTAAACACTGAAGCTCGCACACAGACCTTTCTCAGAAACCAGAGTAAGTGACCAAAAAAAGATCTGGGAACCAAAGCCAGACATACCAGTGAAACTTTGATTTGCTGAATTAACAAAACCTTTGGGAAATGGCTATAACAGGGGGGAATTTGAGGTGCTAGTCCCCAAGTTTGGGTTTTCCCTATCTTGGAAACATGACCCCAAAAATAGATTTGTTAGCATAATTAGCAGATGCTAAATAATACTCTCTGAACTTTTTCATCACTGGTTGAGTCATGTCAGTGCCAGGGTCTTTGACAGCAATAGGAGTGTTGTATCTACCTGTTCAGGGATAATTAAATTAGTTGAGAGCGGTAAAAAAATCAGTGAGAGTCACGAGAAATCTGTAATGTCTTATGATGGAGAATATTGTTTCATTAAATCCTACCAAGTGCACTTCAAAGTGATTTTTGGTCGGTGTGGGGGGTTGCAAGTGAGAAAACTGAAGGACTGAGAATTTATGGAGCATTTTGTCATTTAGAACTCTAATAAGTAGAAGATGGTACTAAGACCAAGGTCAATGGAAGCAATCTGCAAAGCTTGTGCTTCCTCCACAGTGCTGTACCCATGGCTCATGAAGTTGCCATGCACTAGGTTCAAACGTGAGGTCTTTATTGGTCCTTATTGAACAGAACAAGCTCACCATAATTTTTGCCATTCTCTACAATGTCGGCTGCTATAAACAGCATCAAATTTATGAAAGTTTGGAAGTGTTCCAACCATAATAACACAGTATTTCTGAAAAATACTTCCCATGCAATATAACAAACTTTATAAATAGCAAACACAAAGGCAATCTGAAACGGCAAGATGTGGGTGGATCGTGAATCTTTTAAAGATATCATGTACATTTTTATATTTAAATAGTCATTATTCATAAAAAAGATTAAATAGTCCTTAACCCATTATGCTGTGGGACCACAGGAGGAAGTACTGACATACTAATAATGTTTTAAACTCAATTCTCTACACAGCAGGAGTGGGAGCTCTCTATCTTATAACAGCAGTTTGGATGACTTTTTAGAAAGAGTGGGGAAGAAAATTACACAGCCCTCCCACATGTCAATGGGAATGTTTCCCATGCGGTGAGTCAGCCGGAAACCCTCAAAAGGGGCATGGTCGCAGCAGGCTGCAGACAGCCCCAGCGGGCGCCACCTTCGCGGCCTTTGGCATTTGTGGGGCCAATGAAGAGCCGAGACATATCCAAGAGCAGCCAGAGCTTCTCCCTTAGAGCAGGAATCTAGTGTTAAAGTGAGAAAAAATGAAAAGAAAGAAACCCCACCAACTAACTCTTCGTGTTCAAAATTGTGGCACTTTCCTACTTGATCATCGGCAATATGTTCACACAGCCAGCATTTAGCACTCTATCCCTTTTACAATAATAATTATAAATACATATCCTTACTGCTTGCCAGGTGCTGTTCTAATCACACCCACTCCTCACTTATCCACATGGAGAGGTTCCAAAATCCGAGACTTTATGTGAAAATTGGCAATGCGATGTGAAAATGGAGGATTGGGTGGTGTTTTTTCTGTTTCTGTTTCTGTTTCCAGACCTGCAGACTGTCTGTCTCTGTCTCTGTCTCCATCTCTCTCTCTCTCTCTCTCTCTCTCTCTCTCTCTGAAAACATAACAACAGAAGAAACAACAGTTTAAAGGTAGCAATGTGCTCCTCACTTTGATGAACTGTGGATGATTCCTCTGCAGAGCAGGAGGCTCAGAAAAGACATCACTGGTTAACGCCAGACTCTGCCTGGAAGGCCTGTGACTTGACCACTTCCCTTCTAATGGTGCTGGACGAGAGCTTTCCCTATGGAGCTGCCTCCCACCATACAAATCCTGAGCTTAGGATCCTGAGCAAGCTCTGTCTTCAAGACCTAGTGAGCCACCCTGGCTCAGAGATGACTGCAAGACTCTAAGCCTGGCCAGACACCTGACTCCAAAGACGCAGGGACCTAGGACCCATTTCAGCTCACTTTGGACTATGATTACACTCTCACGCATGTGTTCCCACACACTCTCCAGTGTCGCTTTCTCACCAGCCCACAGAAATTTTGAACCACAGGGTAGACATAGCATACCATTGAGATGATTTTCATTTACAGTGTCCCTGTATAACAGAGTAGAATTGTCCCTGGGAGTTTCCAGACTGTAACTTTTTACAGTTGTAGAAAGTCTCATCTTTCTTCAGTGGTATGACTGGTAGTTTTGAACTGCTGCCCTTTCTGTTAGCAGCTCAAAAGAGAGGATAGAATCTGGGAACTCAGCACAGAACTTCACCTGAGTGCATGCCTACCTAGGACTGTGGCCCTGGAGGAGGCCCACACAGCCAATAGGAGAGAGCGGGGGAGGGGAGGTAGTTTGTCCTAACTTCCTGAAGGAAGCCTGGAGCCCTTGCCTAAGGAGGGGATCTTTACAGACTGGCTTGTGGCTTTCTGGATGCGCAAAATAGTTGTAGTGTGTGTGTGTGTGTGGGGGGGGTTGTAAATGTGAACTCTGGGTGACAAACAATGATAGGAGAGATGCAGGTGGATTGTCATATTCAATTAAGTATCTCCAACAGTTAACATTATGTTACTTTCTCCATTTTGCAATTTCCATCAATGAGAAACAGAAATGTTAAGTAAGCTTATATTCAGACATCCAAACAATGGAGTTCTCAGGTGGGAAATTCAGGCCATCTGAATTTCCGGCTGCTTAACTAGAAATGCTGTTTACCTTCATAAATCCTGACAGGGACCCCGAGACCATAATGATATTCAGAATTATGTTGTATATTGTAAGGAATGAGGACAAAATCTAGCCTCAAATAAATAATTCTAGGATATTACCTACACGGGTTAAAATAATGACCCAACACTGAATGGTTTGGATTTTCCTTGGGTGGGAGCTCTGTGCTCTTCTCCATGCTACCCCTACGTTCCCTGCCCCCCAGCTCTCCCTGACACAATCAATAAAAAGCATGCATATAAACTTAGCATTCCATAAGTTTAACCTTAAATAAATAAGGTTCTAAAAATAGTTGCTTGCTTAAGATGTATGTATTTCTCAATGAAAGGTACAATTAGGTAAATTCAAGAAAGTAAACCCAATATGCAACTTTTCTAATAAATTAGTAACAATATGTCTTTCTAAATATTACAAACACAACAGTTCACACTCTTATACTAAGATTGCTTCCATATATATCTTAACAATATTGATTCTTTACCCAAATATACAGTCTAATCACTATACATTTTGTGAGATAGTTAAGGTTTATTGTGCCAATCTGGCTTATAAACACATGTAAGATCCGTTGAAGGGCAGAAGGATACCATACATGGCTCAGTGAGTCTCATCTTTCTAGTTCTCAGGTCTCTTGCTTTCTGATGATCAGACCAGGGTGCAGCTGCCTTAGCCAGTTCCCTGCTTCAGCTGGCAAGGCTCACTTCCTGCAAGACATCCCTGAAGAATATGAACCTACCCCAATGGCAGCCCTAGGTGCTTGAGCAGCCATGCGGAGACCCCTGCCAGCACTGAGATGCCTACGTGCTCACCGATTCAGCTTTCCTCATGCAGTCGACATCATTGCATGTGTTTTGTAAGATGGAGAAAAATTTTGTAGATTGGTGTCACACATGTGAACCAATGTTGGACTTATGGGCTTGGACAGCACTGTGTTGCAATACATCCTTACTGTACACTTGCCTTTTATATAAAACTCTCTCTTATACATGAGTTTCTGTGGATTTATTTCCCTACTTCACCCAGACAAACATGCTTTACTGTCTAATTATATTGGGAAATTCTTAATAGAGTTAGTTTATTACTCTTATGTGGTAATTGTTACTTAAAAACAGAAGGAAGTTTAATGACCATGGAATACACACTGTTTTCTTTCTTTTTCTTCCTTTTTTTTTCACAGTTGACTGTTCTTCAGCTTGCAGTGTCTACTTTCATGTGTCATACCCACCTTGTCATTTACTATCACTGGCAGTTTGTCTTCTCATGAAATCTCTTACATGTTTTACACTCACTTAATATTAGCAAGCTATTGAACTCTCATAAATTTGTGCCACAACATGTTAGAATTTTAGATTGATGACCATTTCATTGCCCTTTGTCACTAACTCTCCTGTAAAGTGAATTCTGTGACATAAGGGCAGTCTATATGTCTTAGTCAAGAAGATGAACAAATAGCTGTCTGCAATATGACTAATAAACCACAGAAATATCGATCTGCTTACAAGTGCAAAGAAAATTTAAATAGCTGATAAATGATCATTGCAAATGATCCTGTAACCCTGGGGGCTGTGACAAAGGGCAATGAAATGACCATCAATCTAAAGTTTTGAACATGTTGTGAAACAAATTTATGAGAGTTCAATAGCTTGCTAATATTAAGTGGGTGCAAAACATGTGAGGGATTTTGTGAGAAGACAAACTGCCAGTGATAGGAAATGACAAGGTGGATATGGTACATGAAAGTGGACCATGCAAGCTGAAGAACAAGTCAACTGTGAACAACAACATAAAAAAGGAAGGTGACAAAGAAAGAAAACAGGAAATAAATCATCTGTTGTAGTTAATAGCTTTATCAACACTTCTGTTTGAAGCACCCAGATGGGGAAAGAAGTTAATATTCAAAACATGTTGACCATCACTTAAAACAATTCAATATTGACTTAAACAACTCCTTTCACTGACTTTTCCTCACAGATGCTATGACCATAGTCTTCAAAGTGAAAACTGAAGTTCGGTGAAAGAAAACTGAATTTTCTTTCTCTCTTTCTTAGTGAATATATACATATCAATTTTCACATTTATAATTAGCAAATTTTGCTTTATACCATATTTCTGAGCTAGAAGACACATTTTTTCTTCAAAAGTATGGGAAAAATGAGGAATCATCGTACTGTCTGAAGGTGTGGTACCCCCAAACATTTTAGATACTGGCACTATTAGGTTGAGAATATTTTTTTCTAGTTTTCCTTCTCTAAAAACTGGATGTGTCTTATGATCACTAAAGAGATCATCTGAGTCCCCATTTTTTAGTCTTCTTACATTACCCACATTATATAATTCAGTCCAATAACCTTCTCACTTCTAATATGAGTATCTTTCCATTTCTAAACATCACTTTTGGTTCCCCAGTTAAACTCTGGGAAGCGCAGAAAGACTAATAGCACTTCACTACTCCAACCTGACAAGGACTCCTCATTGTCAGCTCAACCAAAACTCACCACGGAACCTTTTGATTCTATCTCTTTTTATTCAATGTTCTGAATGCATTTCCTTTTATTGGTTTGTATATTTGTTTTATTTGGAGGATTAACGAATGACATACCACATAAATTTACTTATAAAGTAAATTAAAGAACAAGTATTAAGCCTTCAATTCAATTATGACTTAATTGGTTTTATGACTAACTGTGACTGGGCTGTCAAATATTTGAATGGTTTTCCTATTTCTCCATATTATTTTCTTATCTGCTTACATAATCCTAATTTTCTTTTTTTGTTGTTATTTTTGGGGGGCATTACTGCCCTCTGGTGGTGGGAGTAGGAGGCCCAGCCTTTACTCCTGTGGAGCCTCTGCTGGAATTGAACCTCCATCCCAGTGGGTCACAGTCCCGTGCACAACCACTATGCCACCGGGGCTCAGCCTGATAATCCTAATTTTCAAAGTTTGTTTCTTAGTCCATTGTTTTCTAAACACTTCCTCATCTGTAGCCATCCCCAATGGAACTTTAAAATCTAAATAATTCTAAATAATGTACAACTATATTAATCTGAATGCATATAGTGTCATTTATCCATAAGTGCTAGTCTCTACTAAGATAGAATTCCTTGAAATGAAGGGTCCATAAAATTTTATATTTGTATTTCCTGTGACACCAAACAGAATACTCTCCCTATAAAAGATGATCATAAACATTTACTTAATGAGTCAACATTCCACAAAGTCATTGCTCGGTACTACCAAGTCAGTTCTGACCCATAATGACACAATATAACTAAACTCTGCCCAGCCCTTTACTACCCTCCTAATTGTTTCTAAGCCTGAGTCTATTGTTGCAGCCACCTTATCAATCGTCTTGTTGTAGATCTTTTTCTTTCTTTTTTTTTTTTTTTTTTTGGTTCTCCTCTACTTACCAAGCATGATGTTCTTCTTCAGGAACTGGACTTCTCTGATAATATGTCCAAAGTACTTAAGACTAACTCTCATTGTCTTTGGTTCAAAGGGACACTCTTACCATACTTCATCCAAGGTCGATTTGTTTGTTCTTTTGGCAGTTCATGCTGCTTTCAAAATTCATTACCATCACTATAATTGAAATATATTAATTCTTCTTCAGTCTTTGTTATTTAATGTCTGACATTCACATGCATGCATATAGAATGAAAAAATACCATGGGCTTATGTCAAGTAAACTTTAGTCCTCAAAGTAACATCCATGCTACTTCACACTATAAAGAGGTCTTATGCAGCAGACATAGTCAAACTAATATGTCATTTGATATCTTGACTGCTGTTTCCACAAAAATTGATTGTGAGTCCAAGCAAGACACAATCCTTGACAAGTTCTATCTTTGCTCCATGTATCATCATGCTTGTGATTGGTCCAGTTGTGAAGATTTTGGTCTTCTTTACATTGTGCTGTAATCTGTACTGAATCCTATAATCCTTGAAGTGCTCCAAGTTGTCCTCTTTCAGCATGCACAGTTTTGTTATCTCTATAGCATAGTCTGTAAAAGTATTCCTCTAAGCCTGTTGTCCCATTCTTCTTCATATAATCCAGTTTATTATTTCCTTCATATTCAGCTTGAATAAGAATGGTAAGAGAATACAACCCTGATGCAAAACTTTCCCTATTTTAATCCATTAACTATTCCTGCTTCTATTTGCACAATTGCCTCTTGATGCTTGTACAATTTTTACAGGAGCACAAACAAGTTTTCTGAAATTCTCATTCTTCTCAAGACTATCCATAGTTTGTTGCAGTCCACACAATCAATGATATAGTCAATAAAACACAAGTCAACATCTTTGTGGCATTATCTGCTTTCAGTCACTTGACATCAGCAATAATGACCCTTGTGCCATGTCCACTTCTGTATCTAGCTTGACCCTGCGATATCATGCCAGTGTAAGGCTGCAATCATGGTTGGATGATCTTCAGCAAAATTTTACTAGCATGTGACAGTAATCATTTATCCTATGTTTTAAATATTCTTCTTTATAATCTTTCCTTGAAATGCGTAAATCAAGGACTTTGTCCAGTTATTGGTCAAGTAGCTGTCTTCCAAATTTCCTGCATGCGATGAATAAGTGTGTTCAATGCTTCATCAGCTTGTTGAAATACTTCATTTGCCAGTACATAAATTCCTGGATGCTGAGTTTGGCTAATGCTTTCAGTAAATTTTGGAAATTTTTTTCAGTACAATTGGTTTTTGCTCATAAGTAACTTCCTGATATGTTGGCATGTCTACTAGTTCTTTAAGGTACAGTGACTCTGTATTCTTTCCATTTTGTTAACATTGCCTGCATTGTTCAATATTTTGCCCATTGTACCTCTCTGTATTGAAGTCCAAGTCTTGAATTTTTTTTTCAGATCATTCATTTTAAATTATGTTGGGTATGCATTCCCTCTATTTGTTTTCTGTTTGTCTTCACATTTCATGATAATATTTTATTTGCCTTCTCCAGCTGACCTTTGAAATTTTCTGTTCAGCTTTTTCCCTCATGTCTTCCACTTTCCTTAGCAATTCTATTGTAATGAATTTCAAAGTCTCTTTTGACACCCACTTTGACCTTTTATCCCCCCTTGCATTTTTAATGATCTTTTGCTTTCTCATGAATAATAATCTTTATGTCCTCCCACAGCTCATCAGGTCTGCTGTCATGTTTCTACAGATGTTCTCAAAATTGAAAGGGGGTAGACTCAAGATGAAATTTTGGCTCTAACAGATTTGTTTTCATTTACTTCAGTTTCAACCTGAACTTACATATGAAAAATTGAAACTCTGTTCCTTAGTCACTTCCTGGCCTAGTTTTAGCTGCTGAGCTTAGGCTTCTCCATTGCCTCTTACAGATGTAGTCGATTTGATTTCTGTGCATTCCATCTGGAAAAGTTCATGTGTATGGTCATGTGTACTTTCTATTATGAAAAAAGGTATTCGCTGTAAATGAGTCATTGTTCTTGCAAAATTATATCATTCAATTTCCAGCTTCATTACTTTTTTTGTTTTGTTTTGTTTTTTGGGGGGAGCATCACTTCCTTTTGGTGGTCGTGGAAGCTACCTAGTGCTGCTTCTGGGAGCCGCCACTGGATTTGAACCAACAAGCTTTGGGCCGCAGTCCCGCACTCAACCACTTACACCACCAGGGCCCCAGCTTCATTTCTATCATCAAAATCATATTTTTAAACTACGGTTTCTTCCTCTTTATCTCATACTTTTGCATTTCACACCAATAATTATCATTGGATCTTAATTGCATATCTGATCAATTTCCTACTGAAACTATTGGTAGAATTCTTCCATTTCTTTATCACTAGCTTCTGTGGTAAGTGCATAAATTTGAATAATAGCTGTGCTGATTGGACTTCCTTTAATGGAGATAAACATAATTCTATTGAAGACAGCATAGTATTTCAAAATACCTATATCTTGAAATGTGATGAATGCAATTCCATTCCTCTTGATTGTATCATGACCAGCACGGCAAACTATATGTTTTTCTGATTCAGAGGGGCCAATACCAATTCACTTCAGCTACCAATGCCTAGGATATTGACTTTTGTGTATTCCACTCTATTCTACACAACTTCCAATTTTTCTCAATTCCTACTTCAGCCAAAGCTCAGCGTTTTCATTGGTGTTTGCTGCTGATGCTTCACACTTTGAGTTGTACCCCAACAGCAAATGACGATCCCAAAGGCTTTATCCTCACAGGATTTATTTCACTCCCTTCAGCATAAGTGGCTCTAGTTTGAGAAGGCAAGTGCTCCTTAGTCCTAATTTGAATGCCGTCTGATCCGAGGAGCCTATCCTCTGGCAGGGTCTCTTACAATGCTCTCCTTCCCGTCATTAGACCTTCAGTATCAGCCAGTGCTGAATTCTGTGCATAAGGTTTTAAGCAGCTACTTCCTTTGAATAGACAGTTGATTCCTACTTTTTTTGTCTGTTCTTAGTCTGGAAGCTCACTTGAAACCTGTCCACTTGGAATGACCCTGCTGCTATTGAAATACCAGTGACATAACTTCTAGCATCACAGAAATGCTTAGCTGCCATAGTAAGGCAGACTGACAGACAAGTGATAGTATTCCACAATATCAAAGATCATACAGAATGTAGAATTATTATTTTTAGTCAATTTAGAAATGATTGGATATAAGAATGCAGAGAAGAAATATGAGCACAATCACTATGTGAAAAAAAAATGTTTTTATGTGATAAATAGGTTAATTGTGCCTTCAGTCATCCATTTTTCAGTATGAGGAATACAATTTGACATCAGAAATGGATGACCTCATGATACTAGTTGTATTTTTAGTACTGTTGATTAAGAAAATCCATATAGGCTTTTACAATACCAACTAATACTCTCACTCCCTGAAATTCTTATACACTTAAGCACCTGTGAAATTTGCCCTTTCAGGTAAGATACATCAGTATGCATTAATGTTCCTGATTCATAATATTCTTCCTATGAGCAACAGTGTTATGATGCACATTACTATTTTCCCCCCACTGTTACTATTTCATTTTGCTTCTTACTATTCCAAATTCCCTTTCTGTGTTTAAACCTTTCTTTCTTAGTCCCTTTCATAATATTAATCAACTCATCCTTGATGTCCATCCTTTATCCACAATGCTTCTTCTCAGCATTCACGTACAGCTGATTTTTACTCCGGTCATGTGATTGGTACATTTATTTTGCCAAAATGGCCAACAGAAACATATGATATTAAGAAGGACACAGGATGATTGGAGAGCAAAGAGATAAATGGCTAGGCAAGGCCCATTGCTCTCTCTCTTGCTCTCTAGTGATCAGACCAGTGTGTGCTTTAGTTAGCTCTCTGGCTCATCTTGAGACAGATGGAACCATGGCTAGTGTTGCTAGAACTTGTGGTTCATTTGGAAGCTGCTTCTCCATGCTGCCAGTGAGTACATTGATTGAGCTTGAGGCTGGTGGATCCTGCCATCTTGCATTGCTAGAGTTTGACATCCTGAGCTGCTGACTGCTGGTGAACCACCCTGATGTTTGCTACCCAAGACAGAGTGCCTGCACTGCCCAAGGAAAGACTCAGCTATCTGCTTCCTTGACCTTGACCTTGACCAGCAGCCTTTGTGAGTTGAAGAACTTCCAGTATATAGCTATCCATGGATACAAACTATATATATATATGTATATATGTGTGTACATATGTATGTATATATATATATATACATTCATTCATAAGTATTCTGGTTTTGTTTCTCTAGAGAACCCTGTCTAAAACAGTTCACTAATAAGTATTATTCATTATTATGTTTTACAGGTTTTATTTCCCTCATTGCCATTGTATTTCTTCTATTCTCACTATTCTTATTACATGTTCTATGTGTTATTTCTCTACTCATCCTCCTGCAAATCTTTTCTACCACTCTTATTATTTCTTTCTATATTCTCTTTTGAATACATCACTCAATAACTATTCACATTTAAAATGGAACCTCGTGTGAATTAGAAATACTGATGAAAATCATGTGTAAAAATAAATAACTTGGAAAATGTGTATGTATAAAGAAATGTGTTTTTAATAACCTACTATGATGTTTCTATGAACTATCTTTTTGAATATACACATTACATAATGTCAACCCTAGTTTCCATGCATTAAACTAGTTCTCTGCATTTGACCTATAATTCCACTTTTACAACATAGGTATGGTTATACCTATGATTTCCTAATCCCAGAGTCATTTGGAATGTAAAGTTTCTAACAAAAATAACTTTATGTTTCCTCATCCTCACTATCTATGAAACAAACTTCATTGACTCAAGACTGATTGTCTTCCCACCTCACCCCCTCCTTTGACTCAGTCATTACTGTCTTTCTATTCCTGCTTATCTTTTGCTGTGCCACAATATTACAAATCTCCGTTCTCTATCACATTCTTCCCCTTGGTGTCACATCTATAAGGGCTGATGTTTTTCCAAGTGCAGTTTTGATTCCAGCATCCCAATGTCTCTATCTTTAAGATTTGATAGTTAAATTTACTTTTTTACATTTGCTCATTCTGGAGAGGTATTCTCAGGTCAACCCCACTAATAAACAATGCATGAAAATCTATCCCCAATATTAACAGGTCAATCTCGTAGGTAAACAATGTCTTTTGTAGGTGTGTGCGTTTTGCATAAGTGTCAAATATCCTCATATTGTCACCATGTATACTTACACTCGGCATATTTCTGAAGTTGTGAGAACTCTGAGGGACTGAGGTGGGCCCACTTCTCCTGGTTTGTCATCGTGTTGATGAGGCGTGCTCTCTTCTCTTACATACCAGATGAGGGATCCTTTATTCTGGTGTTTGGCAGAAGTCTACACTTCAAAAAATCCACGTGGCATGTTTCTTGATAAAAAAATATCTAAGCTTTCAAAATCCTCAATCTGCCAACATGACACTGCTGTGGATATGAGTTTGCAGTTTCAATAACGTATTAAAGCACTGCAGAAAGAAAAACACAAAGATTGAACAAAGATTAGTATTATTGTGAAAAAATTATGAGTTCTAACTGGAGTTTAAAAATGCTTGGAAGGCTGAGCCCTGATGGCTTAAGTGGTTGAGTGCGGAACTATGGCTCTTGGGCTTGGTAGTTAAAACTCAGCGACGGCTCTCACAAGCAGGGCTGAGTAGTTCCCACGACCATCAGAGGGCAGTGATGCCAAAAAAATTTTTTTTTAAATCCTTGGATAATGCATTTCAAAGTGTGCGTGTGTGTGTGTGTGTGTGTGTATATATATATATATATATATGCTATAATTATCTACTGAAAACTGTCATTTGAAAATGTACTTCTTAATAAAAATTATAGATATAATTGAGAGAAAATAATGTAAAGAAAATTTTATATTGCCTAATTTCATATAAGTAAACTTTTGGATCTTTTGTGTAAACTCCACATCTCAAAATCAGTCAAGTATATAATTTTTTAAACCTGACACTATTACTTCTTTAATATCTATTGGTATATGAGCTTAGACAAAACTCTAAATGTATTAGGACTGCATATACCATCACCTACTTTAACATAATTCCAACAGCTACATGGACTGAACACTATGGATAGCAGACATATTTATAAAGATAAAGAAATTTCAAGTGTTGAATGAATTTTTGTGAGTATTTTATTAAAAAAGAGTGATTCTAGTCATACAATGAAAAATTCCAATATGATTTACAAATTAAAGACATTCTAAACATCTGGAAGATGTTATTTTATAAAGATATTTACATAAGGGTAGCACTTTGACTTCTGCTTTTAAAATCCCTAAGTTGTCATGGATATACATGTACTGGCTAGATTTATACAGGATAATCAAGTGAAAACCCAGCTAATTTCACTTACTGTCTGAGACAATGATCAACATGACTGGCACTATGGTCTGGTTTAGCAAACACATTAAACAGTAAAATAATACCCATAAAGTTTATTATCATTGGAAGCATCTGGGTGCAGATGTCATTATACAGTGATGACATACTAAGAAGGGCAAAACTCATTTGACCTTAGTGTTTCCTCTCATTTAAACCTCTCTATGATTCTTCAATATCAACAACCAGGAATTCCCTCTCACATTCTATGTTTCTTCACTTATAACATTTTTTTTTTTTTGGTTTCTCTGTTCAGGATTCATTCATGCAACTTTTCAAGGCAATAGTGCTCTATTTCATTTGAGAAATTAAGGCATCAATATGTTAGCCTTAGTCACACAGTTAATTCTTTTTTTTTGGGGGGGGGGGGGCATCACTGCTCTCCGGTGGTGGGAGTAGGAGGCCCAGCTCCACTGCTGGAATTGAACCTCTGTCCCAGTGGGCCGCAGTCCCGCGCACAACCACTACGCCACCGGGGCTCAGCCCACAGTTAATTCTTGTTTCTTTTTCATGATAGGTTTTTACTGACATTTGTCTGAAGTTTGGGAAGCATTTTAGAAAGCAATGAGAATGAGCGGTGACCTTTCTTCTACTTTGTTTCACCCTGACATCACCCTTCATGCTCATTACATTCAAACGCATTGCTTCTCTCTAATGGATAACCATCTTGGGACTACAAAATAAGGTGTCCTGGTTTGCTCTAGCCATTGGGCCAGATAATTAAATCACATGCTCATATATGACATATTAGATTTTCTCTTATGAATTTCATGTTAAATGGAGTAACCACTAGGCATGGTGAAAAGGACAGCAGAAAAAGACCTCAAAAAGATGGCTTATCATGGTAGATACAGTGTGAGATTCAAACACAGCAACTATTGTGTGGATAGTGCAGAACTGAAAAAGGGCTTTATCTGTTGTAAATACTGCACAGGGTTACTGTGATTCACAACCAACAGAATGGCACTTAACAATACCAGTGTCTGTGACGTTATGGTTTTTCTATTGCTTCCAGTTATCTTAATTCTAGGAATTAGCAAAATCTTTATAGAAAGGGTTAGATTAGTTTCAATTCAAAAATCATATGTCTGAGATTGGCTCTGCATTTTTCATTTTAAAAGTGTTTGCAGAACTCGCTTCTGTTCCAAACACTATTGTTGTTGCTGTCAAATTTAACTGAGTCCGGTTCAACCCAGAGCTGCCTTATGTACAAAAGAAGAAAACACACCTGATATGAAAACAGTCTCACGTTGTGTTCTGTTGGAGAGCATTGTTTTAACAACATAATCAATGCAGCTCATTGAAGGTCTTTTTCTCTTTCTCTGACCCTAGATTTCACGAAGAATGAGAACCATTTCCAGGGACCAGAACCTATCTGAACTAAATGATGTGCTATTCTAGGAATATTATATTGCATGGCCCTATGATTCAGAAGAGCCATTCCAGTTACTAATGCTTAGTACATAAATCCTTGTGTGTTCTACATTTCCAAGTTTCTTTAATTCATGCTTCATAGATTCAAGGTTACAATTGTTAATGGATGTAAGCAGCTTTCTCTTTGAATTTTGAGTGTTCAATCAAAAAATGAAGATTGCATAAACTTTGTTCCATTCAATTGTGCTTTAAAGGGGCAGCTCATCCTCAGTTGTTTTGAGACCTTCCAAGCTGAGAAATTCATCTTATGGTGCTATATCGTACAATGCTCTTCTGGTATTCCCAATTTTTTCATAGTTGATGTCTGCTTTTAACATGTGGACCACTTTATTCCCTCTTCCTCATCTGTATAAGTTTGGAAGTTCTACTGAAACTTGTGGAACACGGGTAGCATTTGGAAGCAAAACAAAAATGATAGCACAGCTCCCAGCACCCCAGCAATGCAAAAGTTAGCACCATAAGATACACTGAAAGGAGGAGAGCAGGCATTGAGAATATGGCAAAAAGCAAACAGACAAAAATGGAAAAGAATTTACAATCTCCCAAATGTGACGGTTTTAGTTACATGCTTGCAGAGAGCACTGAACTTTCTTATAACAATATTTGTGTGTTAGATCATCCAATCTTGGAAACTATATGAAGTATAATCTAATGATCTTGCCATTGTAGAAATTAGCAAAACTAGCAAAGAGAAAGGAAGACCAAGGATTTCAGTCTTCAATCTGTGTGCTAAGCAAACACTCAAGAGATTTGTTAAATGAAGAAAAATGAACCACCAACATTTAAGGGAGGCTTGTTAACAATTAGCCACATGCAGATGACACAGTCGTTCTTGCTGAAATTGTAGAGGACTTCCAGCGCTCGGTGAAGCTCAGGGATGGCAGTCTGCAGTATAGATGGCGACTCCAGGCAAAGTTACAAAATGCTCACAATTGAACCAATAGACTCTCATGAGAACCAGAGAAAAACTTGAAACGGTCAAGGGTTTCATCATCCTTGGTTCTATGATCAATGCTCATGGAAGTAGCTCTCAAGAGATCAAAGGATGCATTGCCTTGGGTAAATCTGCTCCACAAGGCCTCTTTAGAGGGTTCAAGATCATGAGCATTACTTTATGGCCTAAGACCTGCCTGACTCAAGTCTTCGTATTTTCCATGGCTTCCTATGCATAGTTACTTGATAGAACAGATTAGAACCACCTTCTTTTCTGTTTTCTGAGACTGTAAATCTTTACAGAAGGAGAAAGTGCCATCTTTCTGCCAAGGAACAGGAGTAACATTCAATGTGTAGCTCACTGTGCCATGAGGTTTCTTAAGCATATCAGATGTCAATTGACATTTCAAATTAAAACATTATACCTTTTTTCCTTCATTAAAAATCATGGTAAGTATATATTCAGCAAAACAGGTGTCATTTAACAATGCTCACATATACAATTCAGGGACATTCATTATGCTCATCATAGTGTTCAAGAGTCCCCCTTTTCTGTCAAATTTGTTCACAGCAAATTCAGTACAAGAGTAACCAGGGACACAGCTACTCTTCTTGCCATTGGAGCAATGGCAGCACTTGCGTAGGTTCTCATACCTCTTCACAGTTGGAATGAAGAGAGTGACTGCTCAGTGAGGGTTCCCTGCACAGACTTCCAGTGCATGCACAGACTTCCAGTTCCCCGGCAGGGGGTTCTGTAGGCACAGAAAATACATTCCAGAGGGGTTCCAATGTGCAGACTGGGGGAAAGGAGCCAAGGCTAAATTCCTCATCTAATCAGTGTATGTGCCACCCTTCTTAGCTAGCGGCATGGAATCAGTATATTGGGTGAGTTGGAAAGGTTCTTTGGACCTTTGTACCTGGTAGAAAGCACATCGCCATTTGGAAATCAGTCAATTAAACCAGAATCCCTTAGGCAGTGTCGAGATAAATCAATCTGACAGACTGCATAGGCTGTTTGTCAGTCACATCAAATACAGACTTCTAAATAACTATTAGAAGTCAGCACATTGAGTGAATTCTAATTCCAATCAATGGAATATGAGAAGTTCAGAGTTGCTTTACCTAAACTAAGAAATAAAGCACAAGTAACAGATTCATTCTTGAAAATCGAGGAGAAAGAATGCCACTCCAGCAGAGATGAAAGAGAAAATAGGAGCCTAGGTGTCTCCAGATTTAAACACTAGGCAGATAACAGAAAGTTCTCTAACTCACCAGTGCTCTACAGGAAAAAAAGATGAAGCAGTCTACTTTCCAAGAGATTGTGAGTCTGGTAAAGCCTACATGGCAGTTCTGTTTTGCCCTACATGCTTGCTGGGAGTCTGCAACAGCTGGATGGTAATGGCTTTGGTTGACGTTTTAAGGATTGCAAATGACGTTTTAAGGACTGAACCCTGGTGACCAGAAGGATCCCAGATCACCTTCAAACAACTGGAAAGAGTACAAATCAGAAGCAGTTGGAGGTCCTATTAAGAATAGCATAATTGATGTTAATTATTAAACAATTGAAATATTTTGAACATAAATTTAATATATTGCAATAAGATTCTCGGACATTCTTGATGATCAATAGATTGATAGAACACACACAAAATGGAAGTGAGAAGACATTGGCATTGCAGTATGATTTTGTCAGATATGTGGTATAAGGCTAACCTGAACCAATCCAATGGAGGCTGCTTTTGATAATCAGCACTTAGGACAGAGCTTTCCCTGGAGTTTGCTGATATCTTGTCCCATCTACAGTGTTATGTAAGGTTATCTCAGAATGACCCTGCATCCCTCAGGACCAGATGTCAAATATACATGTTTGTCCAAAGTTTTTGCTAACCCAATCCTGTTCTCATTCCAGTTATCATTCATAAGAATTCTTTATGGGTGCATCATTATGTTACTAACTTCATCTCTCTGCCTGCTACTTAGGGAAGGAGACCACATGCCAAGATACCAACAAATGGTGTCATGGATTGAACTGTGATCTCTCAAAAGACATACCAACTTGGGTAGAACATGAATCTCAATATTATATCATTATCCACTATTTTGTGATCTGATACAATTGTCCTATGTGTTATGAATCCACAAACACTGTGATTTTAATGAGGCAGAATTTCTGTCCATTATTTTAATGAAACAGGATGTAATCTACAAAATTTGATCCTATTTTGAATCACTGTCTTTTGAGAGATGAAAGAGATTAAATTTAACTAAGAAAAGCAAAAAGGCTCATAACTGTGCCAAGAAACAATACTGCAATAAATTAAGAAAAGCTTCAACTTGTCAAGGATCTCAGATTCCTTGAATCTACAATAAACACTTATAGACGCAATAGTAAGGAAATAAAGCAAATTATTTTATCTGGCAAATCTTCTATAATATAAAGACCTCTCTAAAATGTTAAAACAAAAAGATGTAACTTTGGAGACTAAGCTGCATCTAATTGAAGCCATCACACTTTCCGTTGCCTCATATGCATTCATAGACTGGATGATCAATAAAGAAGACCAAAGAGCAATTCCATGACATTGATTTAGGATGTTGGAAATGAATATGTAACTCGCATGGATTTCAAGAGAAACTAACCCATCTATCCTGGAAGAATTGTAGCCAGAATGCTTATTGGACATGAAGATAGAGACACTTTGCCTTTCATGAAGTTGTTATCCATGGCAACAAGCCCCAGGGAAGGTCATCATATTTGGTCAAGTAGAGACTAGTGAACACTAAGACCTTCTCTGTGATTAAATGCCACAGTGATTGCAGGGATGGGTCAGCAAAGACAACTATGAATACAGCATCAGACTAGGCCGTGTTTGGTTCTCCTGTGCCACTCTGGGTCTGAGCCTGCTCCATAGAACTTAAAAGAACAAAACTCTGGGAGAATAAATAGCAGTTGGATAAAACTATTCAGTTGTTGTGTTTCTTTTATATCAAAACAAGATAATTATGATACATTATTACAGTTAAATGGATAATAAAGAGCTCAATAAAAAGCTATTTAGAAAATGTGGACAGGACTTAGGAAAGCTAATAAAAACCTGTGAAGTAACCTGTAGCAAAACAGTTAAGAATTTATTGAAATTATGCCTGAAAGTGTAGAGGTTTAACAGCTAACAAACGCCTGTAGAGTTATCCTCATAGTCTTTGGTTAGACAATTTGGCCTCCCCCAGTGGGACACCTTCTTCATAATTGACAGAGTAGGGGCAGGAGCTGGGGGACTTAGTGCCTAAAGTGTATCCATCACCCATTCTCCAAAGCTTTCCGTGTCCCCACAGTGGTTAAATCCAACTCTCAGGCAAAGGCAAAGAAAATTGCTGGCACACTCTGGAGAACCGCCTCCAGAGTTACAGACAAAGCTTCAAGCGTGGCCCTGGATTGGATTTCAATCGATGCCTTTTCAAATACTATTCCACCCCCACGAAGCCAAAGTGTAGCCTAAGAAAGAGCAGGACAAAGCTCCAAGACTTATCATCTTTAACCGTTGTGAGGGTACTGTATTACACCCACTATAAAAAAACAAAAGCAGACTTTCACAAAGTTATTGCTATAAAATAATAGAAACCTTTACCAGACAAAAATCTCAAAACATAAAGCAGTTGTTTCTTGACATATCCTCTATCTAGGGCCATATACCTCTGAAGATGCTGTTTCCTTCTCTCTATCCTTTCCCCTCATGATCTTGTGCTTATTGAGTTACACAAAATTACACATCAAAACAGCTGCATGGGCATATTCGAAGGTTAAAATCATGTTCCTTTTAAATGCTCTTTGAGATTAGAAAGCCAATGGGTCGGTGATTGGGCAAGGAAAGGGTCATGTGGCTTGTGAGGAAATGTTCTCCAAAGAAATGTTAGTAAAGCTGTTCTTGGTACTCTCTGAAGATAAGCGGAGGCTGTGCCATGAAGAAAAGAAAAAGTCTCCCGAGCATCTTTCCTGGCCCTTTTCCTCAACTGTTAAGTTTTCAATCTCCTTAAAACTTTTTTTATAATAAGTTCCCATGTTCTTACTGTATCTTGAAAGAAAATCTATCAAGATTCCTTTTTGGAATCCCCCAAAATATTCACTATGACTTTCTGAGTCATCCTTGCCACTGTAAATTGAACTGGTCAATTAGAGCACCTTAGATGTCACAGGTTTTTCTAATCAATTGGGTTTGAAGCCATTCCAAAGAGACTTAGTCAACTGCATTCCTGACAGAACTTCTCTAGCACTGTCCACTCATCACAGAGACACTAAAATATGTTTTGTTTTCAATCAACCTATGCATTTATGAACTAGATCCCCAAGACACATTTTTAGCTTATCTTCATCTGGCAATGAGAATCTCGCAGCATTCTTTAATAGCTGGTAAACATTTGAGTTTTAAATGAGTAAACAAGTGAGTTTTTTAAACCTTCAGTAGGCTTTATTGTGACCTTAGCAATAGCAGTGTCTTTGAAACTGATCAAGTGATATTAAAATTGTATTGTATTGTGTATGGGAACTCATCCTAGGAAAGACTATGAAAGTGATGACCTGTTTGAAAATTGTCATTATGAGGAAGAATAGAGAAATGGATATAGCAATGTAGGGAACAATGTGAAATCACAAAAGTTTCTTTTGTGGAAATTATGAGAATATATTTAAAGGAAGTAACAAGAATGTATTAATGTGAATAGTTGTGACTAATCCAAGATGGCTGATGTTTACAAAGCCATTAAAATGGCAGGAGGAAAAATATGCAAAAAACATGAGACGAGCAGAAATATTCCAAGAATGGTTATGGACACAAATGTATTGAGTACAATCTTTATATTGGAAAATGAAAGCCTGTTGATGCAATTGACCTCTGTGCCTTTTCCATGAACTGGGGAAAAAACTGGCATGTAAACTCTCTAAGTGCTGAGATTGGCAAGAGTAAGACAAAAGGTTAATAAATGAAAGAATTGTTCAAATGAGGTAAATTGTACTCAATATAAACATGTATTAGGAATAGCAAAGTGTTACAAATCAATTTGAACTTGGTAATCCTTACATTTAAATGGAATGAATCAGGATAATTTTAAATTATTAATTTACAGAGTAATACCTAAAGAAAAAATAATCTTATTCATAACCTACCACTTTTGATTGATTCGTGGCACAGTGAGTTACATGAGAGAGTTCTTCAATCTCTGTCATTGAAACTGTCACCGAATGACTGGATGGAACCAAGTCAATAATGTATGTAGAACTCTAATGAAAGGCTGGATGAATTGTGTTATCCCACTAGATTTTATTTTTTTAATAAATCATTTTCTCAGTGGGTTGTACAACACTTATCACAATCCATACATACATACATTGTATCAAGCACCATTGTACACCTGCTGCCATCATCATTCTCAAAATATTTGCTTTCTACTTGAGCTCTTAATATCAGCTCTTCATCTTTTCCCCTCCCTCATGAACCCTTGATAATCTATAAATTATTATTTTGCCATATCTTACACTGCCCGACATCTTGCTTCACTCACTCCTCTGCTATCCATCCTCCAGAGAGGAGGTTATTGGCTCCTTGTAATTGGCTCCCCCTTTCTACTCCATCTTCTCTCCACCCTCCCGGTATCGTGACCACTCTCACTACTTCTCCTGAAGGGTTCACCTGACCTGGGTCCCCTGTATTTCCAGTTCCCATCTGTATCTGTGTACTTCTTCCAGTCTAGCTGGATTTGTCTGGTAGAATTGGGATCGTGATAGTTGGAGGAGGAAGTCTTTAAGAACTAGAGGAAAGTTGTATGCTTCATTGTTACTTCACTGCATCCTGACTGCCTCGTCTCCTCCACGTGATCCTTCTCTAAGGGGATGTCCAATTGCCCACAAATGGGGCTTGAGTCCCCTCCCTGCACTACCCCTCATTCACAATGATGTGATTCTTGTTCTTTGATGCTTGACACCTGCTCCTCCCAACCCTTGGAGATTGTACAGGCTGATGTGTATCTTCCATGTGGGCTTTGCTGCCTCTGCATTAGATGGCTGCTTGTTTACCTTCCAGCCTTTACGACCCAGGTGTATTATCTTTTGGTAGCCAGGCATCATCAGTTTTTTCACCACACTTGCTCATGCCCTCAGCTGTCCTCAGCAATCATCTCAGGACTGTAAGCATACACTGATATGTTGGGTTTTGTTTTGTTTTGCTTTGTTTTGTTTTTCCTGTGTGATACCTGAGACCTGATCCCTTCAACACCTTATGACCACACTGACTGGTGAGCTTGGTCCTTGTGGACTTGGCTACTTCCCAGGTAGATGGCCATTTGTTTATCTTCAAGATTTTAAGACCTCAGATGCTATATATTTTAATAGCTGGAGGCCATCAGCTTTCTTCACATTTGCTTACACACCCATTTGTCTTCAGTTAGCATATGAGGCAGGTGAGCATCATGGAATACCAGTTTAAGAGAACAAAGTGTTCTTGCATTGAGGGAGTACTTGAGTGGAGGCCCGAGGTCCAACTGCTACCTTAGCACTATACCTATAAATATATGTACATATGTTTATTTCCTCCTCATCATAAATAATTATATTTGCATATACACATGCCTGTGTTTAGACTTCTATAAGTGCCCTTCGCCGCCTAGTTCTTTTCTCTATTTCCTTATACCTTAATCTTGTCCCACTATCGTGCTCAGCCTTCATTTGGGTTTTGGTACTTCCTCTCAGTTACATTACACTTGCTTTAGTCCTACTAGGACTTCCCGCATCCTCTTCACCACAGATTCTGGACCACTTGTTCCCTCATCTCTGAGTCTGTCCACACTTTTTAAATGAGCCACCTCAGAAGAAGAAAAGGAGATCTCACTAACATCAAGAAAGAACTGACATCTGTTGGACCCTAATTCCTATGCAAGCTCCTAAATCCAAAAGACAGCATGGTGACCGCACAGGAAGGGCACAGGATCCACAGTGGAGCAGCAGCAAGGGAGGCAAAGAGCAACAGACTCAGAGCATAGTGGGTTTCCCAGCCCATGAAGGGATTGGCTTGTGGAGGGGCTCCTCTAGTTTTGCCCGCAGAGCTAGGGCCTACTGCTTTTGGGCTTAGGCTTGTGGCCTAGTGGATATTTGAATATTTAAATGTTAAAAAAATGTCTTTCATACTTACTCAGACAGGGAAGAAACTAAAAGGTCATTTGGCTGAGGATTTGCGGACCAGAGAGAGTTGTGCCTCCCAGGCACAGTGAAGAAGAGGCATTCCTAATGGAAGAATTATATCCTGAACATTTCTGATCTTGAATTATAACTTGAATTGATCTTGAATTGTCAACATCCCTAAGAAACTCACAATCGGAGCAGTCTCTGGTTACTGTATAGCTATTGCAATGGCATATCAAAAGCAGCAGAGAAGTAGAGCATGTTGGACAAGAGCCCTTGATTAGGGAAGTGGGAAAGGAGGTTGGAGGTTAGAGGGGTGTCTGATTTCTCCCTCACAGGAATCAGCCTTGGACTCCTGTCCCGTTGGAAATTCAGAAAGGTAAGACACCACCCATACCATTATTCTCACCTTCCCTGCATGCCCATTCAAGTTCTGAGCTGTGACTCTTCATTGTGTGAAGCAAATCACTTCATTCATGTGAGTTTAATTCTCTTTTTCATGAAAAATGGATAATAGCACCCACCTCAGAAAAGTAAGTACTTAATAAAATGGCATGTATTGTAGTAAAAGATCCCCAATCAAGGTTATTTTGTTCATGCCTTTATAAATAAAAAATTAAGATGCCTCTGTACTACTGATTTGAAACAAATATATGGTATATATACTGGAAAAACATAATAGAAAACCCCAAAATTTTCAGATGATTATGTGGGTGGCTGAATACAATAAGGTTCAAGATAGTGTGTATTTTCAACCCTACTGACAAATAATATAGCTAAAGGAAAAGAAAAAAATGAATGAGAGCTCTGGTGATATAAAACAGAGAAATAACAGGCTTTGAAGTACTTCAGGTTTTGAAGTCATGGTTATGAATTTGGATCATTACATTATTATTTTAAGAGAATTATTTTAAGTAAATTTTCTTTTCTTTTTCTTTTCCTGTGTGAATTCGAGGACATGTCAGAGAGTACAAATTGGCAGGTTGGAGTGGGGGTGGGGGGCATGAGCATCATGTACAGAGTAGCACAAATCTTGATAGGAAACACTGAATGGAAGGAGCACTGCCAGGTCCTGTTTGTGAAGACTAACTAGAGCATATTCCCATCCCCATATGTCTTCTAGACGCAGCCAATCCTGAAGAAAGGAAGGAAGGAAGGGGGCAAACCGGTGTGGTCTAAGTTTGCTTCTCTTGGATTTGTGACTACTTTCATGACAAAGTGGATTAATCAATTATAAAATAGGAGTACTGTGGAATGTCTACTCAAAGATCATAAATATATCATCATTTTGCTAAGTCAGTTAGCAGAAAAAGTGTGTATATATTGTAAACACTCACAAGCTACTTATTAATTTTTAAGCATATGCTGAATGGGGTGTGTGTATGTGTGTAGGTTTGCACATATATTGAACTCTTAATTTATAATATGATATAGAAATAAAATATTCTGTATTATCAATTTTACATCTCCAACTGAAGCAAGAAATAAGTATCTGGAAGTTAATTAAACAGGCAAGAATTTAATTTATTGCAATGATTTTATAAGTATGAATTTCTGAAAGAGTGAGAATTTTTTTAAAAATCTAAAAAAATATATTGGCAAACAGTAACAATTTTCCAACTGGAAAAAATAGCTAAAAATTCTGAGCCCTAGAAAGAAAATGTCCATTTTGTAAGTCATTTTAACATGTTTTATGAGTAAAAAAATCTGTTTGTATCTTTGTGAATATAACCAAATATAATAATAAATTAATCTGGATAGGAGAAGATGGAAAATATGGATACATCCCATATTTTCACCCCAGGATAGAAAACTGATTATAAAAGAATGCAATTGAATTGTTTTTAATGTTTTTATCTAACCTTGACTTTCCTCAACAAATAATAGATATTTCCTAGAATATCGATATTAACTGTAATAAACCTTTACAAGTGAGCTTGAAAACTCTTCTGAATACACCACTTCCTCTAAAGTCTATTTAAAAATAGCAATTATTTCAAATTTCATTTGATATTATATAAGCAAAATGCATTTTATCTCCATCACCTTAATATTGTTTTACTTCAGATCTTAATCAGATTTACCTCACTTCATAGTGACAAACCTCCTCAATTCTACTGTCTATATGAAAATTAATATACTGTTTCTCTCCAAAATCCATCTGTATACATGACTCATGCACTTGAAATTTTTAATGTTTTTTATTATGTACAAGGTTATGTTCAATTAGCATCATTAAACAAATATAATTCATACGTAAACTCTAGATGTTTAAGATATCGCTCGGCATTTCACTGAGGTAAATAAAACCTAAAGTGAACACAAAATGCAATAATTAACTTTTTAAACCTTTCTCTCATCTTCAGCAACATGATAATTAAAACAGCTGATCCCACTGAACAATTAGAAATATCTATTCTCAAAGCACCTATTTCTTACCACATACTCCATGTTTATCATAGTAGATAATTGAATTGGAAGGCTTTTAAAAGTATGTGTATTATTTCTAACCTACAAAATTACATCTAATAATTTATAAAACAAATTGACTAATGGAATTATTTTATATATAATCTTACTTAATTGTTAAAAAGTTTCTATAGCTAAATAAAAATGAAAAGTGACTCAAATTCTGAATTGCAATAATTATTGGGTATTAAGTACATCGCGGGTTCTGAGGCAATCAAAGTCATGACACTTTTTCAAAGAGAAACTAAAAAAACAAAAAAAATGGAACCATATGACAAAGGGTCTAGTGTAAGTTATGTTAAAAAAAATTGCAGAAAATGAGAAGTGTGTGGCTAATTGCCTCCATGAAAAACTGTCTCCTGATAACAAGGATAATCACATCCCTGACTCTGTTCAGAAAGAATTCACTGGGAGCTTAATCCACGCATGAGCCCCGTGAACATCTGTGGGGCTGTCACTGTCTTTCACAGCCTTCTGCAAACTGTGTTTTCATTCTAATCCCATGCCATCCTGTATCGGCTACAATCCTTGGATCACCTAGGATGGTGTACTTCCACGTGGACTTGGTTGATGCTTCATTTAGATGGGATATGCTTGTCTTAAGACAAGATTTTAAGACACCAGGCACTATTCTTTGTGGCAGCTGGGCACCATCTGATTTCTTCACCACACTCTGCTACATAGCACCATATCAGTGTGACTATGACTATGCCATAAAAACTAGTTGTTTTTACTCTAGAGCTAGAATTGTGAGCCCCAAATCCATTCATATTATATGTTTTATATATGTCTCTGATTTACCATCAGGCAGATAACATGCAATGTGATATCTTTATCATTTCATGTCCCTCTTAAAGCAATTTCAGTTTCTACTATTTTCTGCTTGGTTTTAATTTTTTAAAATATTTTTTCTAGTCATTGTTTCTGTTTTGTGTTCTCCTTCTCTTTCTCTCTTGCTTCCTATTTGTGTCTTGTATGAATTTCTAGATTGAGGATAAATAGAACAATAGAGATAATGAATAGATTAATAATTTTTACAAGATTAAAGTGTTCTGAAATTTGCATTGTGATAATTCCGAAACACTTCATAGTATGATTAAACAATTAATTTATATGCTATGTAATGCATGTGCCAATGAGACTCTTACTAGAAAAAGAAAAAAACTGCAATTTTTGCCATAATATCAAAATATGGAACTGACCTACTATTAATGAGTATTCTGATCAAAGATTTCACAAAAGAATCAAAAGAGGAAAGATACAGAAGGGAAGTTCATGGACTCTATAGTTCAGAGGTATGGAGAGTAAATAGATCAATGAAACTATTACCCTGAAATATACTTAAAATATAAGCAAAGCATATACCAGGAGACATCTTAAAACTGAACACGAATTTAACTGAAATAGTAACACAAAGTCAACCTGGAGAACCATGCTATTTTGTGAACTCTCTCTGATATTGATTGGCAACAGAAAGTACAGAATTAGAAAGAAGCATCAGAGGACAAAAAGTTTGCATTAATGAAGAAGGAACAAGTCATAAAGGAAATGAAATCAGAGCCACTAAATCGTGCATGTAGAAATTATTAATCTGGTACATGTTTGTTTATGCATATTCTCAACAATAGGAAGCTAAAATTCATGGAAAAGAATTCAAGGAAAATTTTAAATCAAGTCTGTCTGAAAAAAGGTAGTTGAGCAGCTGTTTGCAAATCAGAAGAGAAATTACACACCTCAGCCTTGCCTAAATTAAAATGGCCTAAATTTAGCATCTCTAGGAAGTCCAGGAGGATCTTAAATCACTGTGTGATTCTTCCTCAAACTTCCTTCAGTGAGTGGAGGTAGCTCCCTCATAATAGATATGTAATTTAAATCATGACAGCAAACACATATAAAGAACATGATAGAAAATAAAAAAATAACTGGCAATATCATTTAAACTATTTATAATGTCTCCCTAACTCCGAACAAACATTTATGTATACAAAAGTACACACACATTTTTTTTCAGAGATTATTTCAGCACTTTGTCTTCAAAAGTTATAAATCATCAAGTTTCTGTGACTGTTTTCATGAAGGAAGCAGATTGCCTGGTCTTTTCCTTCACAGAACCCCTGGATGAATTCAAATAGCCAAGCTCGTGTTTCACAGAGCAGAGCTTAATAATTGTGCTACCAGGATTCCATTTGTCTCATTTTAGTGACTAAATATTAGTACCAGTTTTGATACTGATTAGCTAGAATGTCTTTAAGTTTTTTAATGATCATCTAATTGATTTTTTTTAAATCTTTGAACCCTCTTGGCTCCACCACACTCGTGGATGTATTTGAGCAAAGGTAACCTCCCATCCCAAACTATCCTCTGTCAAACTTGTATAGGTTTATAGTCATGCTTGCACTGTGCCCTCACACTAGTTCAGGCCCACCAGAGTGTCTATCTATGCACCCACTCCTAGATCACAGCTATTGTCAGACTATGCACAGAAAAGCACTTACCTCTATTATTATTCTTGAATTCCTCCACTTGTATATGAAGAAATTTTCTAGATACTAAAAACCTTTACCTGAATAAAATGGCAGATATACTAGAAAATACTATGAAACTGCTCAATGTAAAAGAAAAATATATGGAAGGCAATATGCAAAATATGGTTTCACAGTAATATTGACAATAATAATTTCACTCTAAAAACTTAGAAAATTTAGGGTTAACATCAATAATTAATAGCTTAATATCTCTTGTGTTTGTAACCCCAAAGTACACATTCTATCAACACTAATGATAGAAATAATGCCTAATTGGAAAATAAAATCTGATAGTCCTTGCAATACTTAGCAAAAGTAATTCATAAATGAATTACTTTCAATCTATGACCTTTTCCTTACTAGACTCCTGAGGCTTATTTCTAAGTTAAAAAATCCTTGATTAAAACATGAAAATGGTCTCACTGGAATAGAAAACATAGAAATCATTTGACTAATGGTGTTCATTGAAATATAGACATAAAAGTATAATACTACAATTCACCTAGTTCCAATTTATATTTATGTATATATTACCAATATAAATCATGTATTTTAAAATCTTAATGGTATTACAGAAAAATTCATCCTATCAAAATTAAATTACATTTTCAAATATTTTATGTACATCTGATTTTTTTCTTATTTAACATGCTATTATTTTGATTTTTGACAGATATTTTGTATTTTAACAGGCATGGTTCATACTGCTGAAAATAACCAGAAAATGATTAGGTTTTTTTATTTCAACTTTTGGAAGCTGGCATTTCCTTAATTGATTATTGATTGGGAGTTAATACATATATCATATCAGTGCATAGTTCAATCACGTCAAACAGGATTATACGATTGCTACCACAGTTTTCAAACATTTTATTTCTTTGTATGTGTGATTTTTTTCTTGACATTGTCTCTATTTTACACGCCCATTACAGTGCCCTCCCTCTTCCTGAAAGCCTTCGTCTACTTACTATCCCTATTCGTTCAGCAATCCTGGATTTGACAGACCCCAAAGAGAAAACGTGTAACACAACTTCATGAGTGTGACCTCCAATGACATAACCTGTGAGATACACCCAATACGAACAAAAACACACAAAGCAAAACCACTGAAAATGTTAAAAAAAATCACATCAGGTATAGCATGCATCAGAAGGGGAGTCACGTTTATGTCTTTGGTCTTCTATTCTCCTCTCCCCCATGCACTCGGGAGAGTAACCACTTTCCTCCCACTTCTCAATTGTGAATTGAGGGAGTTCAGCAGAGGCTTAATTCATATGTAGTTCCCACAATTGAACCCTGGCTTCCACTGCTTTTCTCTTTGTTGTCCCTGAAGCTTTGTCAATCTTGGTTTTCATTTATTGAAAAACAGGAAAACATACAACACAACTTCAAGTGGGTGACCTCCAAGAACATAGCACCTCTGAGATACATAAAAAATGGTCAGACAACAAGAACACTCTATTGCACAAAGACAGCATATGATGCTCATTATTAAAATGCAACACTTTTTACAAGTATTCCTACAGCAGTGTAGATACTTGCATTAAAGAAAAATATGAAAAAGTCAAGGTACTTCTCTCCATATAGGTCTACATACTTCCTAAGATAGTATTTCCAATCCACTAACGTTCTCCCAAAGAATTAGGTATGCTTCAGTTTAAACCCCATAAAAACCAGTTTTCACATGTTCGAAGGACTAGAGTTGAGGTTAGCTCAAATGTCCTTTGAGTTTTGTGAACAAAAAGAAGTCTGAAGGGACAAGATTAGAACAGGAGGGTGGGTGAAGTAATGTTTGCCTATGTAATTTTCATATGAAAATTCTTGCTACCCTCCAAAAATAAACAGATATTGTCATGTTGGAGGAAAAATTCCTCTGCCCAACTTTTCATGGATTTTTTCCTTGTTTGTTGCAGTTTTATTTTTGATTTACAACTTTGAAGAAATACGTCTGATCATCCTGTTTTCTTCAAAAAACTCTACTAAGATGACCTCTTTGGAGTCCCACAAAGTAGTACCCATAACTATCTGAGTTAACATCTATGCTTTGATTTTAACGCAAAGCCCAAAAGATCCATTTGGAAGAGGCCAGTTTAATTGGAGCCCATTTTGAGGCACCATAACTAGATCAAGACAAGTGCATACCTGAAGAAACCAGTGTATAGTCACCTATCTACAGATCACAGAGACATGAAACCATACAATCGACTCCCCTTATATTCACAATTATTTGTATGTGTCATGTATATCATACAGGGGCTTCAGAATTTCATAGAAACTATTCCACTTAAAAACAAAAGAAAAGGAAAGGAAAATATTCCATTACTTGGTTTCATTGACATACTGCATAATTCTTAAACATTGAAATGGTTTAAGCACATTTAAAAGGTTGTGAAAGCATCACCACAATTTATTTTTGATCATTTTTGTCATCCTTGTATTCATTATTGCCAGCTACTCATTTCCTCCCAACTTCCCCTGCAATGATTGTAAGAACCTATTAATTTAGCTACAATTTCTACTGCTATGACTATCCTACATTTCATATAAAGAATATCAGACCAAAAAAATACCTCTATCATCAGCTCAACATAATAAAACTAGGAGAAACTTGACTAGAAAAAAACAAAGAGGAAAAGTCAAAAGCTAGAAAAAGTTAAAGATGTGTCAAAAAGGAAAGAAAATGTCTAGAAAATAATGATAGCAACATATGTACAAATGTGCTTGAAACAATTGATATGTGTATTGTTACAAGAGCTATAAGAGCCCTCAATAAGCTGTTTAAAAGAAGGGGAAAGTGAAAGCAAAGGGAAGATGTTAAATATGAAGCTCACTTTATTGATACTTCCTTGGAGCTAGCTAGCTAGGGACAACTAGCTACACAGATAGACAGGTAGAGAATTTCACGATAAAAATACATGAGGCAAAAGTGCAGTAGAACAATTGCTATCCCACATTTTTATCTTGAGCCTATACCTATGCATGAAATTGTTGGAGTTTTAGATATACTTCAAGGTATGCTGCTGGAATTTCTTTAAGAGACACATTTTAGTCTCTTAATCTATCAAAAAAAAAAGTCTGGAGACATATCATGCCTAATTTTTTTGGTAGGTATGTACAAGAAAGAGTCTTCTTCTATTTTCTTCTTAATGTGCTCAAAACCTCTGATATTCTTTTAATCAGTGGAAAATTTCTGCTAAGTTCCATTGTATGACAAAGTTAAAGAGAGTCTAGAGATTCAAGGAAAGTCCCACAACTCTGGCTCCAAATTAGTCAAACGTCAGGCTTTCTGAGGTGAACTTGATCTATTCATCTTAATATTTCAAAAAATGATCTGGAATTCAGAGGGTTAAAGCTTTAAAAATCCTATTTATTTGTATGCTGCAGATTTTACATAAGCCAGCTTTCATTAATTCTACAGCCACAAAGAAATACATTATGGAAGCAAACTGAAGAGTTTGAAAGTGGAAATTGATTTACTGAAACTACTAGATCTTCAACAGAAGATTGGGAGATATAAGTAGAAATCTTAGGAGAAGAGGTAGCAACAAAGTTTATGAGTCAATGGGAGCCAATCTGTGTAAATCAGGTGAGGTAATGAAAATACTGATGACATCCAATGACTTATTTTTGCACCCACAAACAATTTGACAAGTAAACAATTTCATTAACCTTTAAAATAATGGGAAAATAGCTTTGTGTTTTCATATCTTATTAAGAAGTATAACGTTTTTGAAAGTAATTTAATTATGTAATAGATTATTTGATTTAAAAAGCCTAATATAACCGTAAAATATATTTTGTGTCATTTTAGACAGTATGAACCAAATATTCCTTTCAAAAGTCTTAGATTCCAAGAGAATAATGAAGGATTGTGTGTGTGTGTTTGTTGCAGAAAAGAAATTGTATTAATTCTCTTGAAACATAAATACTTTTGTTTCTCATTTCAACTCTGATGGCAATGTTTATCAATTTTCATTACCATACACATTTCTTTCTTCTGTAGATATAATGCCTCATAAGTTGGTACCCAGGGAATTATTTTCTAAAGAGTAAACTAAAAGCTAAAGAAGGCAAGAGGAAATCTCCAGTGTAGCCCCAAAAGCTACCGCTTAATTCGTCTCCATTTTTTTTTTTTTTTGCTTTTTTTTCCCAGAGGAGCAGGGATGTTAGAAAGAAAAGGGAGGTTTCATTTTCAGTTTAGGCAGGTTTTTATGACATCTTTAATCTATTTTTTATAGTAAATCTTCTTAAATTTTACCACCCTTATTCATTTGGCTAGATAAATATGTTTCAAGGAATATGTCTAGTTCATCTATGTTTTCAAAATTGCAGTATAATTTTTCACAGTAGTCAGTTGTGATTTTCCTTCTTTTAGTAGACATGGTAATGGAATTAACTTTATCTCTTTATTTTGTTATTTGTCTCTTCAATTTTTTGTTATTCACTTATTGTCCATCATTCCAGCCAGGGGTTTGTCTAATTGACTGACCATTAGAAAACCCACTTCTGGTTTTATTAATTCTTTCATTTGTTTACTTCTATTTTTAATCATATTTATTTATTCCCAGATCTTCATTCTCTTTTACTGTCTGCTTTTTGCTTATTCTGTCCTTCTTTTTATATTTGTTTAAATTGTCAGTTTAAATTGATGATTCACATTTTTCTTTTCTTAATGTACACATTATTATAAATTTCCTCTGAGTACTGCTTTTGCTTTGTTCCCCAAGTTTTAATATGTTGTATTTTCATTTCACTTAGTTCAAAGAATTTTAAAGCATATATTTCCTCTGAGAATAGTTTTTTTTCCAATAAAAAACTACTCAGTTTTTCTCTTAGGTTGGGTTCTCTAGGGAAGCAAAAGCAGAGAAGCTGACATGGTATATGTACAGAGAAAAGTTTGTGTCAGGAAAATGACTCACACACTTGTGGAAGCAAGCCAGTTCCAAAAATGGAGATGTTCTATGTTAGGCTATGTAAGTTCACATGTAAGGCTGCAGTCTTCTACTGATTTGCCTGGCCAGGGGCTCATAAACCCAAGAATGGCAAAAAGACTACAGTTTTATGGCTGCAGAGATGTATGAACCCGAGAATGACATGACAGATGGCAGGCCATTGATGACTCCCAGAATCATCAGGAAATAAACATACCAGTGGCTACAGCCCACAGAAGTGGAGGTCAAAGAGCCAGATGCAAAACCCAAACCCAATGAAAAGCCAATAAAGGAGAAAATTCATTTCAAGTAACTGGCTGCTCAGAGCAGGTCTCACTGGATTGCGGTCTATGAATCAAGTATTTTATATCACATATTAGGGTGTTACTAGGGTTAACTTCCAAACCAATGGAAATTCTGGCCCAGCCAAGCTGACACAAGGCCTCAACTATCACAATTTCTCATTTTAATTGCAGGTAGTATATAAATGCAATTAAAATTAGAAATAATTGAAAAAATAAAAAACTAGCTGGTTTTTCCATGACCAGTAAATTAGACAAACCACTGCTAAGAGGACAGGGAAATAAATGAAACAAAATAGAAGAGGCGAGTAACTAACCTAACAAAGTTAGTGACATTAGCACTGTGGCAATCACCTAATCTGGTGTCAATTTGAGGATTAAGAGTGTAGGGGTGGAGTCTAGCCTGTCAATCTGGAGATAACCAATGAGACCTCTGTGTGGCATGGTCTTTTCCTCTGATAATTATGGGAGATGTGGTAGTATTTCCTCTTTGGAGATGGGAGACTCACAACTCAGTTCCTTGGAAACGCTCTACTGACAAGAAATATGACAGCCTGTTGATAAACTCTGAGGCCTGTAACCTGTAGGAGCCACGGGGAGACCCCTGCCAGCGCTGAGATGATTCTATTGCCGTGGGATGCAAGATTGTGCACTGGCCTGTGACCGTCCTGGTGCCATTGCATATGCTTCATGGGTCTGAAGAGGATTTATAGATTGGTATAGGACATATCGACTAATATTGGACTTATGATCTTGGACTGAGCTGGGATAATAATGAGTACTATGAAAATGTATTGCATCATTTCAATATTTTAAATATTTTGAGAGGCTTGTTTTATGTCCTAGTGTATGCTCTACCTTGAAAAATAGTCTATGGGCACTGCAGATGAATATTTATTGTATATGATTGTGTATCTGATATTGGGTGGGATGTTCATATCTGTCTGTTAGGTCCGCTGGCTTATGGTATGAATTCAAGATCCATAGTGATGGCTTTTTCATGTTCTATCTGTAATTTCAAAGGAGCCCTATTGTCAAAGTGTTTGCTCATTGGATACAATCCAAAAGGTCAGTACTTCAAAACTACCAGCATCTCTGCTGTAGAAAGATATGGGATTCTTCTACTTCTGTAGAGCTACAGGCTCAGAAACCATGAGAGGCAGTTTTACTCTCTCCAAGAGGGTCAATGGGCATTGATGTATACTTGGTGGCAGTGAGCTGAATTGTTCTATAATTGAAGTACTGTTGAATTCCCATATTATTACTATAGAGCTGTCAATCTTTCTTTCATACTATCAGTATTTGCTTTACGTATTTTGGTCCATTGTAGCTAGGTGCACATGAATTTGTAGTTATTAAGTCTTCTTACTGACATTTTTATTATAACAAAATATCCTTCTTTATCTATGACAATAGATATTTATCTAAAGTCTATTTTATCTGACAATGGTATTGTCATCTCTGTTCCTTTAATTTACTGGTTCCATATGATATTATTTCCCATCCTTTGTTATCAGTCTTTTGGGATCTTTATATCTAAGGTGTCTTTATTTAGACAGCAGTGTCTAGATTTTTTTTTATCCATTCTACCATTTTCTGCCTTTCGCATGGAGCAAGTAGACCATACATATTCAGTGAAAATTTAATGTTGATGTAACTGATGTAGGTATTTGTTTTTGACAGTCTCAGGTCTTGTTGTTGTTATTATTATTATTATTATTATTATTATTATTATCTTTTCTTTGTGGGTGCTGTTTGTGATATCTTTGTTGTTCTTTTTCTTCTTGTTTTCTGGCCATTTCTTTTCATTTCCATTCTTCCTCTTTAGAAGTGGGACAGTGAATTTTCTTTAATACATTTAACATGGGAAAAATAGTACCCTATCTCATGGGATTGATTACAACTTAAAGGCCTAACAGCTCTATCTTGTGGCTCCATGGATAAGCATTCAGCTAGTGAACAGCAGGATGATGGTTCAAAGCCACATGTCAGTTCTCAGGGATAGAGGTTTGGTCACCTGCTCCTGTAAACATCAGAGTTTAAGAATCCCTGTGCTGCAGTTCTGCTTTGTCACCTGCAGTCACTACGTCACAATCCACAGAGGGATATTAGCAACAAGAACTAGCATCATCCCTGTTGCCTGTTTTGGCTTGAAATTGTTAGTGAACAGTTAGTGCCTTGCTGCTTTGTGCAGATGCAAATATTAGATTCCTTAGGGATGATTAAAAGGGGACTGGTGTGAGGGCAAGAAGGGCAAAAACAAAGCTTCAGCCTGATGTGTCTCATGAGCTAAGATAGAATTATATTTTTAAACTGAAGACAGCTATTCTAGATGTAGTAACGTAATCATTATCATAAATCATTGTGCATAAATATACAAATTCTACCTTGAGATTACTTACACTGAAATAATCAAGTCCACTGAGAAGAGCAATTATATCTTACCAATGGGAATATTATCCTAAAATTCCTGTTCCTTGTAATTGAATTATTAAAAAGTAACTCAGATAAATCTTGGAAAATGGAATTCAATTAAGTATTTAGCATGAGTTTTTACTTCCTACTGTTGTCCAGCAAGAAGATTTTGAAACTGTCATATTTCAACAGATGCAAATTCTTAAGTATTAACTGGCTCCAGCACTGTGCATGGTCTAAATTGGAAAGTTTTTATTCCACTCTAAGAATATTCTACATTTCATTATAGTTTTAAAGTAATTGTGTATTCCTTCAAAAAGAGATATTTTCATTTTTAGGAAAATAGTAAGATCCCATGTTGTACCCTATAATAGTACTAATGCACAATCTCATATAAAGCAATTTGTATCAAATGGCTTGTACATTAGTCAGAGCACAATATTAAAAAAGATATTTTCCACTCATCTTCATGATATACTAAATATTTATTTATAAGAAAATATTAGTATAATATTTTATATGAATATAATATATTTTTGTATTATGACCTTTTCTTAACTTATCTCCTATCTTTCCAAAATTTGTTTTATTAAATTGTCTTTATTAATATCTGGATTGCTGAAATCTAGCAGTACATATTGAGTATCTTTTGAATCTATATGCTTTCCCCTGGGTGATATTATTTATGCCTATGCATTCTACTGCTACCTATATCAAAATTCTTTTAAAACCTTTCTCCAAAATGTAATTCACCTGGCATTGAGCCCCATAAAATTCCATGTTAATCCTTTAATCTAGTAGTGCACAGTTCCCCTACATGTAGTGCTCTTTCTGCTTCCTGTTTGTTCTCTTGGGGTTGCATATAAATTACACTGTAGATCAGCAAATGGATGGAATATATAAACAAATGAGAAAATTCAGTAAAAAATATAGTTGCTTCTATTCAGAATATCCCCACCACCACTACCGCCACCATGTTTGTTTGTTTTTTAAAAAGCAAACTCCCATTTTCTCTAAAGTGTGCAAATTCTGACCCAGACTAATTTAGTTTGACATTCCTGAGCGACTTCTTCTCTGACACCCATGAGCCTCCCACTCTGATGGGTCATTTTTAGGGCCAGTCATTAGTTCATCACTTATTTAAAACAGCTTTTTCTTCCCTGCTTTGGGTATGATAAAAGGACAAGATATTTAGGGGTTGGTTTTTTTTGTTATTTACTAATTTTTATTATCTTTCTTGTTAATTACAGAGGAAAGATTACACAGTATTAACAAATTTCTTGCCCCCAAAATATGAATATATATTCTTTGTGAGAATGACTCCTATTCAATGCAAGCTTTCTCAGTACTACAGATACCTAACAGGTAACACAAAAAAAAAAACAGGTAACAAAGCAGTTTTATATAGCTTTATCTATAAAGAATATTTTTCCTTAAAGAATGTTGTCTAGTTAATTTCATTTATATGTTCCTTCATCATTTTCATATTAACAGGCTATTTAGCATTTAAATATTACCTAGAATATGGATTAATTCAGAGGGTCCTGTCTCCTAAGTTTATATTAACATGCATAGCATTAAGAATACATAAGAATACACCACTAAGAATGAATTTCCTTTTAAATCACAAATTAGCATTAGTGAGCATTTATTAAGGGACCAGCATTGTTTGTACACACACATACATATATATACATACACACACATAGAGAGAGACTGTAGTCATTACTTATCTATATAATCTATTTTTTTAGTGTATTTTACAGTGTGTGGGGGGAGATAGATGGTTAGTATAGTGCAGTCATTAACTAATCGGCAAATTTAACATTAATTTAACAGAAATGTTTTATACTTTTTCCTAAATAACCTCTAGAAGTTTGAAACCTAAGAAGTGAATCCTCTAATGACTTTTGTTAAAACTTACATGATTGATATGCTGCTTTGCCCAAAATAAAGTTATGGAGACAGGAATGGGGTTATCAAGAACATTAACCTCTCTAAATTCTTTGTGAAGCAAAGGGCAAAATGATGATTCATCGTTTCTAAAAATAAATATGAGCTTGTAAAAGATGAGGAATCAAGCATCATAAGTCATTTCTGTAGTTTAATATAATAAGAACCTGTCAAAAATTAATCTGCTCATGTTGCTTGATACATAAATATTCGCCTTATAAAATATACCTCATTCTCCTTTGAAATGCTGCTTCTAAATAAGGAAGCAGTGGAACAGGAATGGCAAACAGCTATCTGTCACCACTAAGAATGTTTCTCCCTGACACTCCAAGAACCACAGTAATTAATGAAGGATTAAAATATTTTACCGTGGAGGCCAAAGGCACTTACAGAATCTCACTTTACGTGGAGCTATAGGCAAATACAGTTCACTGATTTCTGCTGTATACATACTATCAAAATCTCATCATTTTACATTCTCATTGCACACAGTCATGCCTAGCACAAGGCTTGATCAGGGGAGAAATTGAAAAAGTGTTTGGGAACATCATATTATAATATAATGGTGAATGTTTACATAGCGCAGTAAAATCAGCACCACTGTTTAAATGTCTCAGTGGGCTCCAAAAACTCTGAAAATGCACTGTGTTTGCAGTCGCTGCCATCATAACCTTCTGGAACTAACGCCTGCACAGATTTTCCAGACACAATTTAGACACATCCAACGAGGACACTTTTTTTTCTAAATAGTCACATTTTGTTTATAAAAATCTATATTTTTGAGAAGCTACTCCAACTGTAAAAATCAGAGCCAATATGAAATAGCAACATGTCAGTTGTTAATCAACAGAGCAGAGGCATTTAAATTATAATTCTGAGCCATCACAATGTAATGGTCTGTCATTAACTCCAACTGTAACATTCAAAATATTAACCAAAAAATAGAATGACTTATAATAATTAATTCAAGCAATAGGAAATCCAATTATAACACCTGGAAGATTAAAACTCTTAAAGTGCCCTTACTCAGAAACAGTACTACTTAAAATATCAATTAAATATTTTGGAGTACATTAACTTCAGAAAGTTTTCAGTTGGTTATAATTCCACTCTGCAAGACTTCCTTTACATTTTGTGTTGGTAATTTTCCACTCCAGTGCCCTTTCAGAAGGCTGTCTCTATTGGACCTCCTCACATTTTATTGTCATTGCTAATACTGAGTAGTATCATCCTTCATTATTATATCATAACTTACATCTTAAATGATATCATGCAATAAATCCCCCATTCTCTAACTATGGTGATAAAAGTTAATAGGACAGGAGGTTAGGGAGGAGGTTGACCCATTTTTGAAAGTTTATTAGGGATAAACAGGCAATATAAATTTGAGCACACAAGAAAAAATTTATTTTGAACAACATATGTACAAGTTTGGTGGTGAAAGCTTCAAATGGAAAAATGTACTGTTGTTTTTGTGTCGTTGGTTTTATTTCCAACTATTAATATCCCATGTGGTAAAGAAGAGCCGCCCATAAGGTTTTATAGGCTGTAATAGTTATGAGAAACGATTGGAAGTCCTGTCTTCCACAAAACTGCTGGATGTTTTTCAATGGCATGAACACATAAAATTCATAATTAATATGGACTTTCTTTCTGGGAAAAATTACAACAGCTTATCACCAATGAAACACATGACTTTTTTTTGTTCTGTAATTCTTCCTCCCCTCACTATTATAATTTCAGTCCTACCTCACAGATTCTACTAGACTACTGTACATACAGCAGCACAGATAAGAGTTTTCTTTCAGTATATGAAACTCAAGATAGACAAAGCCCCTCAGAAACAGTGATGGGAGTAGCAATTCCAGGATGGTAGGGGAAGGGAAGGGGGAGGAGGTGGGGGGAAGAGGAATGGGAAGCAGTGATGGTAGATAGCCCCCCTCCAGCAGAATAAATACCAAGGTAGTGGAGGACTTGGATAGAATGGGCAGTATAAGATTTGTATAAATAATAATAATAATACATGATATATTAAGGGTTCACAGGAGTGGCAGTATGGGGGAAGGAGGGAGAAAAAGGGAGCTGATATCAAAGAGCTCAAGAAGAAAGAGAATACTTAGAAATTGGTGATGCCAGTAATTGTCCATGTCTCATTGATAAGATTGATGTATGAATTGTTGCAATACCTCTAAAAGCCCCTAATTAAGTGATTTGTTAAATAATAAAAGACTCCTTGCAATCCCAAACTAAACTCAGTAATACTAGAAATCTATTAATTGAAAATTTAGGAAGTCATTCAACTTCTTTAAATTTAAAGAAATTGAATCTATAGAATTTAGTAATGTTATTAATGCATTTGACAAAACATGTCTTAAAAATACTACGTCAACAGTTGGTATTAAAATGCAAAATAATGATTACATTCCTCAAAGTGTGGAGAAAATATATTGCTGATTTATTAAAATGAAACAAATACAAGGGGCTTCAGAAAGTTCATGAAAGAATTCAATGATCTTTTCATTCAATTTTTCCAGGAACTTTTTGAAACCTTCTGGCAATGTACAGTAATGTTTTTTCAAACATCAGACAAGCAGCAATTTTCTCTAAATAGCTCCCACAAGCCACAATTAAATGAAATTATTCCTCACTGTATTTCTAAGCTGTTTGTTCAGTTCTAACTAATATAGATTGTGGCGCAAAGTATGAAGGCATAATATCTAGATGTATATGGTCCTATTTCTGCTGTGAAGAGCCACACTGCTTGTGGCTGCTTGTCTCAAGGCCCACAGGTTGAAACTAAGAGCCACTCCCCGGGAGAACGATGAGACTCTCCCCCCTCCAAAAGTTCCAGTCTTGGAAGCCACGGGGGCAGTCCTAATTTACTTGTCTTATTGGGTCATCAGAAGTCGGAATCCACTTAATGACAGGGAATTTGGAGATTTTCAACTACATCCTAGATATAAAAGTGAAATTATCAAGTTGAAAAGGAAGAGAAATAGCCAGTCATCCTGCAGGACCACCTTCATAGACAGTCTCAAAAAGAAAAATCAGAGATCTTTATTTTGGCAAAGCCCATAGCAAATCAGAGCCTGAGGGCCTCATCTGTGTGAGGATTATGAATGCCACTTCCCTTTTATCAGGGCTTAGTATTTCACATGCACAAACAAGCAAATTTTGCTATAGATAATTAAAATATGATGGCAGTATTACAATGGCAGGGGACTACCAGAAATTCAACCCAGATTCAGAAGACGGACAGTCAAGAAAGAATATCATTCCTGATATCACATGGATTTTGGCTGAAAGCAGAGAATACTAGAAAGAGGTTTGCTTATGTTTCATTAAACATGCAAAGGCATTTTGCGACGTGTATCATACCAAACTATTTATAGCCTTGAGAGTAACGGTAATTCAAGATGTGTTATTGTACACATGCGGAACCTGACAAATGGAAACGAGACAGTCGGTGGTAATTACATTATCTGGTGCCAACTTGAGAGGATTAAGAGTGAAGGAGTGGCGTCTAGTCTGTCAATCAGGTTGCAGCTTGATGACCTCATTTGGAGGCGCTAAGGAGATGACTAGCTTGCTGGGGGTGGGACACACTATGTCTTTCTTATTCTTGATGATGTGGAGCTATGCTACAGCCATGGAGCTGGAGGAGCCACGTAGATACCCACACCAGTATGGGATGCTTGCATGACCACTGGGTCCACAAGACTCTCCATCCAGTGGCCTGTGATCTTTCTGCATTCGGTGTCACTGCATGTGCTGTGTGAGTCTGAAGAAGAATTTACATACTGGTAATGGATATATGGGCTAATATCAGAATTATGGACTTAACCTGATCTGGGCTGGGAAACTATTTTAATGTACAATTTTGCTCATCCCCGGATCTATTTCTCTAGTCTACTCAGACTGGCACACACTCTAAAAGAACAAAGGAATACTACATGGTTTAAAATCAGAAAATTTAAGAGTCAAGGTAGTATCCTTTGAGTATACATATATAATCTGTGAACTGATCCAAATGATCCAAGAAACTGGGCAGTATAAAGAAGAATGTGGCATCAGAACTGAAGGAAGACATTAACAATCCGTGATATGAAGAGGACACAACCTGCCTGGTAAGAAGGTCTCAAGGCACTTGTTGAACATGATATGGACTGTAACTCGATGTAAAAATTGAACAAAAAAAATGGAACCAATACATAATATCATGATAAATGGAGAACAAATTAAAGTTGTTGTCTTAGTCTGGGTAGACTAGAGAAACAAATTCATAAATATGCATATGTAAGTAAGAGAGAGGTTTGCATACAAGAGGATGGGAACATTGGGAAAGAATCCCAACCCAGTCCAGTCCAAGTCCATAAGGCCAATGTTAGCCCATATGGCCAGTCCCACTCCATAAGCCCTCTTCAGACTAATAAAGCACTAATGGTGCCAGGATAATCACAGGCCAGTGCATGCAGCGGCAGTAGAATCATCTCAGCACTGGTAGGGGTCTCCCCATGTCTCCTCCAGTTTCCAGGGCTTCGGGTGTGTCAGCATGCTGCCATGTGTCTTGTCAGCTGCAATGTCTCCCAGGGAGTCAGTCTTGTGTCAAGATGTCACTATGAAGACTAAGGTGTGCCTGACCCAAGTGGTTATATTTTCAGTTGCCTTGTGTGCATGTGAAAGTTGGACTTTGAATAAGGAAGACTGAATGAAGAATTGAAACATTTAAATGATATACTGGATCTGAATATTGAAAGCACCATGGAGGCCAGAAAACAAACAATCTATCTTGAAGGAATTACAGCAGACCACTTAGGAATGAGGATGGCTCCAATTCATACTGCTTTATTTGGACATGTTAGTAGGAGAAACCAGTATTGAGACATAGCACCCTGCTTGGAAAAATAGAGGGCTAATAAGAAAGAAGCACATAGCAACAACCACAATTACTATTTTGAAGCTTTTGTGCAAATGCAATGAATAATTGCTGAGTGCTGCAAACAATGAGGGAAAACTGCTATGCTATTTCATAGTATATTGTTTTATAGCCTAAGGTGTGTGTGTGTGCATGTGTCCATATGTGCTAAATAGTCTATATATTTCTCTATATAAAATTGCAAAAAATGTAACGATGATAAATTGGAGAATACTGCTTTATTAATTTAAAAGATCAAAATTATCTGATTTTTTTTCAAAAAAATACTGAAAAGAGTAAAAGCTGAAAATTGTTCATTATACCCTAAGATTCATGGGCAATTTAATTCAAAATAAATCCCCAATAGGAATTTATTATTAAATATAATATAAAGTCTCAGATAACATAGCCTCCTACATGTAAATTTTCTAATAGTTTTTTGTTGCTGTTGCTTATTTTGTTTCACAAATAAGAGGGAAAATGTCTTTGTAATATCTTTCTTTCAGAAACATGGAGTTTTGCTAGCTGAGAGAAAAAGAACAAAATAAAATTAAGCTAGATTCTGAAAGGACAATTCCTTAATGTTTTTTGTGTAGTGAAGGATTGAATTTTAGAAAATAACACCCATTTACTAGTCAAATATTTGATATGTCATGAAAATAGTAAATGCTAATATGAATTGGCCTGGAAGTCATGGGTATAAAAGATCATTTAACACAATTGAGAAATATAATATGTATTGATGAAGTAATTAAGTTATCTGTATATGCTACATATAAAATAAGTTTCATTCATATGCAGTTCTTTGCCAGCTCAATTCATCTCTGCTTTTGTAACATCCTTCTTGAAAGTAGTTAAATTCTCCTTTCCTTATTTCAGAAGGTGTTCTTCTGTTTCCTTTAACTGCCTGTAACTTGAGAATAATTTAATCACTGACTTTTCTTGGGGTTATCATGGTTTTTTTCTTCCTAAGGCAGATAGTTAAGGATTACATATCTGAAATACATAATTTGTACTCCTCAAACATAAATATGATTACACAAAATATAATTGAATATATTGTCATTTCCCATTTATGTCTTTTTCTTTCATGGGTAAAAATAATGAAAAACTATCAGAAATAGTCTCAATATTATTCAGTGGCTTTTAATAAAGATTATTATAAAATTTAAGTGTATTAGCATTCCTATCTAATTGGGAACTTATAGGGTAAGTTCACATATATAGATGAATATATTCTAGTACATTTTTACTTGACTTGATTAAGTAATAAGACTTTTATAACCATTATATTTACACACACCTTTGCTTTGACTACTAGTAGACAAGATCAAGTCTAACCAACTCTAATAACCCATTTTCCTCTTAATATTACACAAAAATTCCCTTGATCTTTTAGCTCCATTTTTCCATTAACTTTTGAAAACCCCGTAATACTTTTTACAAGTATAACTATGTTCAATTTTGTGCTATTTTTATTATAATTTGCATCAGATTACTCAATAAAACTTGGCTGTCTTTCTGGACTTCATCTGTTCCATTTTTATTAAAGGTGAGCACAAAATACTGGATCTTATCATTCCATGACAAGTTCTAGCTGTCACATACACATATATAATAAACAAGCTTTAAGATCACTGCAAAACACAATTGTTAAAAAAAATCTAATAAAATTTAATTAACTGAATTCAATTAACTGAAATCAGAGATGAAAATTTAATCCATTTTTCAAATTACTTTTCTTACATATGTATTAGTCTGGAAAGACTAGAGAAACAAATCCAGGGCGATTCATGTGTTTATAAAAGATAATTTATATCAAAGAGCAGTTTTACTTTAAGAAAACACTCCAGCACAGTCCAGATAGTCCATAAGTCACATCTGATCCTCTATGTCAATGCTAGCCCATAAATTCCTCTTTATACTCATGCAGCCATGCAGTGAAGCCAAATGCAAGATCATCACAGGCCACCTGGGGGGGGGGGGAAGTCTTGTGAATCCAGTGGTGGTGGAAGTATCTCAGCACTTAGGTGGGTGTCCACACGGCTGGGCCAGCTCCAAGGCTCTGCCTCTATCAGCTTAGCTTCATGTGGCTTGTCAACAGGCATGTCTCGCTGGCAATATATCTGTGTGTCTTGCCTCCAATGAGTTATTTCTCTCCAAAGTGCCTCCAAAGGAGGTCATCAAACTGGAATCTGATTGACAGGCTAAACTCCATCCCTTCGCAAGTTGACGGGAGATTATATAACTATCACATTCTGGAATGTTATTTTACCAAGGCTAGCAGTAGCCACCTAAATCCATTTCAGAAACAAAGAGTAAGTCGTCACTGTTTATGACTGCAATATCAGTGATATTTTTTGTTTGTAGCAAGTCCTCAGTGCTAGGAAGATAATTATGAAAATATTAATGCATATGAACAAAAGGACTATGTCACCACATTCAAGCAAGCATCTTTTGTTTATTATGCACCTAGCAATGCTGAGCTGTTAGAAAAGGTTCACAATACAATAGACTGTTACCCTTCCCAATCTCTGAAGTTGCATCTTAGTTAACCCATACCACTATATGGCTGATATTTGCCCAATTTGTTGGCCTTTTTGCCAATCCAGTGACCTTGTGAAATTTTTCCTTTGCCTAGCTGCTCTGGCCTTAGCATTTCCATCACATCTGTGCACAGTTCACACTGTTTTGCGTATGCTTCTAAGTGCTCGATGAGATGCACTGCCGTGATATATCTTCCGACTTGTAGCACTGTGATGGTTATCAACACTGGGACAGAGTAGAAATATTCTTGAGAACTTTCAAGACTGCAATCTTGATGGAAGCTGAGGATTCCATCTTTCTCCACTGAGAGGCTGGAGGTTCAGCGGTTCACCTTTTCAACTAGCAGTTGAGCACTTAACCACTGCACTATTCATCCATTCGGCGACTTCAATCCCACTATAAAACTGATGGCATTTTTGTTGGTTATCTCTGCTTTTGCCTAATTTACAAGGACAGCAACTGCTTTGGTTTATTTTCCCCAGGTCCTTTGAAGCTCCCCAAGATCCAGAATAAATGGGAGGTGGGACTCCACAATGCATCACAATCCCCCCATGGTCTCCTCGTTGTAAGCCCCTCCTGTCCTGTATGTTTCGAGTATATAGTTTCTCTGCTCCTGCTTCTAAGTTGTGACCAGCAGGTCAGCCATGCTGTGCTCCTAGCTCCCAGTGACAGCCACACATGTACAGGAAGCAGTCTCACCAGGTGGACCGTGGCAGACTGTATGTCACCAGTAGCAGCACTTTCTGGGCCCGCCTTGCCTCAAGTGAGGTCTGCACACAACTCAGTTTGGCTGCTGGCACAGCACCTTCCCAGCCCAGCCCCCAAAGAACAAAGAACCCTCACCACCATTGACACAACGTCAACTGATAGGAGCTCTGTAAGAGAGGGCAGAAGGGGCCCTGTGACCTTCTGAGACTGGAACTCTTAAAGGGATTGGAAAGCCCCATCTGTCTCCCGCAGAGGACTTGTTGGCTTCAAATGGCTGACCTGGAGAATTGCAGCAAACACCCCAAAAAGCTGATCTCCTGAGGCTGGAGCTTGCGCTTCTTAGACTTTGTCCAGGGAGCTTCCATAAACTTTTAATACAATAGATGCATGGATTTCATTAGTGTATGGGCATCCTGTAGTTTGTATGGTGATCACACAACAGTCACAGAAGACCTCATTCCACAGAACATATGGTGAATGTTAAGCCAAGTGACACAAGCCTGTCTTAACTTATTGTACTTTAAAATGTTCCTCAACTTCTGCTAGACTCTTAAGAATTGTTTGTTTGCTAAGTTACCTTCCATTTTAAAGCTTTCCCGGGAGATAATTACACATCTCTCTACCATGCAGAGTTGCACACAAAAATAGGCTCTTAAAGCTATTGAAAATATGCTGATTTATTGTGGAGGTGGGAATCAGGTACAGGAGAATCAAATCAAACTCCTACCTGGGGATGCACAGATTGTTGTCTCATGACTTTCTGTCTCTCTGGTGACTATCTCAGTTATATAGATATCACTTAAACATAAATTTATATTTATAAGAACCACTTCTGCAGAAAGACAGTAAGAGCTCTCCCATTTCACCTAACCTACAATTGACTTTCAAGTCAGGAAAAAAAAAGAAACAAAGAAAAAGGCAATAATATTGTGTGTTTGAAATGCACAGAGACAGCTGCTGTCATCAAAAACTTTTTATTATGACCTTTATATATTATCATTCTAAAAACCAGGTTGGCATGGAAAGTAAGACAAGAAAAAGTTAGTGGTTGATAAATATCACCTACAATTGTTTCCACTTCCTTTTTCTTTATGACATCTGAATTCATAAAAGAGAACATTTACTGATTACTGTAGCTTTCTCTTTTGCAATTTTTGTGTTCCTATACTGATTAGCTAGCTCATTCTGTATTACAGCTTACATTTCAGACACTGGTTTGTGCAAGGCAATGGTTCATAGTGGAAACCTAACAGCCATTGATGAGTCCACATAAATTCAACCTCCATGTAATTACTACTGACCACTAACGAAGAGTGTGCATAGCTTTGTCCTCTGGAAGAGTACCACACTACCCATTCCAGTGAGACATGACAGCATCTTGGGGGGGCGATTTTGGGTCTGGAAATTGAGTTGCTAGTGTCGCAAAATCATAAGTCATGCCCTGAATGCCTTGCTTGAGAGCACTGAAGCAATCTGGTAAGATCTCCTATCTAGCATCATGAACAGCAGGCATTCACATTCCTTTTCCTTTCAGCTTCTGCAGTCTCACCTGAAACTGAAGTATCAAACTATCATCAATCATGCCTTTGTGAAAATCTCCCTTTCCTTCTCATCTCGGTTTTAAATCTCTGAATCTCTGCTTTGGTGGGATTCAAGGATGATCTCGGATCAATGGTGTCACACATCGAGGTGATACGCTTTTGCCTCTGTCTTGCCTTTTACTGTTTAAGACTTGACAAATGTGCTCCTTAAACTATATTTGAAATTTGGGTTGTTTGTACTCTAAAGCTAGTCTATCAAAGAAACATTGCGTACGAACATGGTGAATGGTCATGTTTTCCGTTCACTTAGAGATGGCGCCTATCCGCGCACATGGGATTGGCTCTCTAAATAAACAGTCCTCAAGTTTTCTAATGGATTATTTATACATTTCAGACTTTGTAATTACAGAATTCCTTAAGTTAATACCAAAATTTTATATAAATATTTATGTCTTTATAGAGCTCAAGCCTAAATGGCCAAACTTTTTATTTTAATATCTGAAGGTCAAAGATATGAAGGCCAAATATTTTCATTATAGCATTAAATATTTATAAGACTACAAAGGCATCTCTAATAACTTTTATAACTGGGAAGAAAAACCAAGCTATTAATTTTCTATCATGGTAAATTATCCTCATGTGGCAATACTTACATATGTAAGATTTTTACATTACAAGGTAGTTATCTTCATAAATGAAATAATCCAGAAATTTTTCAAAGCAATCAAAGACAGACAAATGGGAGACCATTGTATGTATGATCATTGCTTTTTATCCTCCTAAGAAAATAAATATTAGTTTAAAAAATTATTTTTAAAGAATATTTATCACACAGCAAATTAAATATCATATTACCTATCAAATCTGATTTTCATAACCTGCCCATTTGGTTTCTATTAGAACACTTCGTATCTCAGAATCCTAGGGAGAGTACATAAGTGGGGGCATGATTTCAATTAAAGGATCAAAGGTGTAAATTTGGGGAAGTGACACTAAAACTATATCAGGCACACACGGATGGGGATTGGTCACAAAATATGGCCATGAGTGGGACAGCTCTGATATGAGCCAGAGCTGCAGCCTTACAAAATACATGGTGTGATGCAACTAGAAAGTGTTCGACTGTCTCCGGTCGGAGCATGAAAGCAGGCTGAAATTGGAAGCACTGATGGACAGTTGGGGACCAGAGGTTTGTTGTATCCTATCTTATAGTGATAAGAACTCTTGGGAAAAAATTGATCAGGGGGAAAAGTTATAAATGCATATCATATTTTAATCATATACAAAGCTACAAAATAACATCTAAACAAAATGTTAAAGTATTGAAAGCTTTTAATATATAACATTTAAAAATAGCTTTATGAAAAAAGTAACTTAATAAAAAAATAAAAACAAGTAATTTGTGGGGGGAGAAACATTTTTATTCATACAGTAGGCAAAATAGTCATCTAAGATGCTCACGTGGTTGGTGGTATTGCTGCTGCTGCTGCTGTGAGGTGTCCCTGAGTCATGTCTGCCCCACCTGTACCCTCTGGACAGTGAGCAAGTCACTGCAGCTCTATCCTTAGGTTGGAAGCCATTGGTGCAGCCACCTTGTCCATTGACAATACTTCATATAATGAATTGTTTTTCATTTTTGACAACCTGATGGATGACCGTGAATTAGATTATTATTTTCATTTTGGTGGGAGTAATCACTTCATTTCTATGACTACTGTTAAATGCAAGTATCTTTTCATAATCCTATTGACAATTAGAGTCTCTTCTATTAATCATTTCTACCTCTTTGAAATAATAGTATAGTTGTCATCTTTTGTAAATTGGTTTTAGTTACCTCATCAACATTAGAGAAATGACTATTTTGCCTACTGTATGAATAAAAATGTTTCTCCCCCCACAAATTACTTGTTTTTATTTTTTTATTAAGTTACTTTTTTCATAAAGCTATTTTTAAATGTTATATATTAAAATGGTCAAAAGATCACTCTTGTAGTTTTCTGGAATGTGTGGAGGTAATAAAGAATGTATACAAAACAATTAAGTCATTTTGTTAGTCTGGGTAGACTAGAAAAACAAAATTCATAAACATGCATATGCATATAAGGGAGATGTAAAAGAGCAATTGAATATTGTTTATATAAGGTATACAACATTTACAAGAGCAATTGAACATTGAGAAAACATCCCAACCCAGTCCAGTCCAAGGCATTGATCTGATATTAGCCCATATGTCCAATTGCAATCTATAAAGTCCTCTTCAGACTTACGAAGCCCATGCAATGATAGCAGGGCAATCACCGGCCAGTGGGTGTAGAGTCTTGTGCATCCAGTAGTGGTGGAAGCATTTCAGCGCTGGCAGGAGTCTCCCCATGGCTCCTCCAATTTCCAGGGCTCAGGGTCTATCAACATGCTGCCATATGTCTTGTCTGCTGCTGTGTCTCCCAGGGGGTGGGTAGAGAGATAGTGTCTCCTGACTCCAAGAAGGTATTACCCCATTTCTCTGAATTCTCAGAAGGTCATGCCACACAGAATTGTCATTGACTATCTCCAGATTAAGAGGTTAGACCCTACCCCTACAATCTTAATCCTTAAATTGACATCACATTATTAGGTGACTGGTATTATTAGGCCACAGTCATCAACATGTATCTATACTGAGAAACAGGCTGAAAGAATACTCAGTTTTGATTCAGTGGGCTGGAAACTGTCAGATGATCTTCTTGAGGTGTGCACCCCCATTGACTTTTTTCTATTGATATATATATAGATAGAGATACAGATATACTTGTAAAGGTTTACTTGCAGGAAATGTATTTTATGTCAACGATCAAAAAATATAAAATTATATGCAATTTGCATCTCTCCCTTAGAAAAGATATCCACACTCTTGAGCTTACCATTTACTGCCTCTCAAAATTTGATCATCGTGCTGTCTTTGAGGAAATTCATGTATGTATTTATTTAACTGACCAACTCTATAGTGCATCTTCAAATATCTTGATTTTTTCTGAAATTTTATTAGTAATCTAATTAACTAGTGAGGTACAAAATATTTGAAGCATAATCATTCTTTCTATGAACTTTAACTCTTTGAAAAATTATACTTTTCTAGATGTGCTTTACAGAGAGATTTTGGTGGTTTCAAATAGATTGATAGACAGAAGAAGTGGATTTTGTAGGTGAGTACGGTTGCATATAAGAGCTTGAAGGGTCAAGAGAAGTCATACTGAGAGAGAAAAAATGGAATGAAATGGATACTTGAGGTTTGGATTCCAAAGAAGAAAGGAGTGTTTGACAAGCGGGGTAAGAATGGAGCAAGGACATTCCACAGGAAGGTCAATCTTCCTCCTTCTTGATAAGAGGAAGAAGGGGTATGGTGTCAGATAAATTTGACATTATATTCCAGATAGATTATGAGCCACAGACACCTGCAAGTGAAGTGAAATGGTACAGTTTTGAGAAGAAGAGAGAGTTGAAAGTGTTATTATTATTGACAATAGAAAGCAAGCTCTCCAGAAAAAATATATGATGATCATACTGGAGGACTTGGTAAATTGTAATTATACATGTGCACAGATACTTTTCTAAGTTACATCTCCCCCCTTTCATCTTGTAACTGTCCAGCTGCTTGCTTTTCCAATCTAAGATAGGGGCTTTTTGGAAATACTTTTGTTACTCTTCCATCTAACCACATGCCCTCCTCTCACAAACCGTATTCATGGCACATGTTTAATTTGAGGCTATGCAGTTTTTGGCTGCCATGTTTTAAATGTGTATCCTTCCCAATAGTAGATGAAGTTAGAGGTCATACTTTTTTTCTTCTCTTTATTGCTTAGCATTGGAAGAGGAAGCCCTAAGAAGAAGAAACATTTGGACTGTGGTGCTGGAGAAGAATACTGCTTGTTCCGTGGAGTGCTAAAAAGATAAATCAATTTGTCTTGAAAATGCATGGCTAACGTGCTCCTTGGATGCAAGGATGACGACAGTGCATCTGACAAACTTTGGGCATGTTGTCAGGAAAGGTCGGTTCCTGGAGAAGGGCATCGTACTTGATCAACTAGAAAGGAAGACCCTCACTGAGATGGCTGCATACTGACTGCAACAAGCGGCTCAAGAGTAGGAACACCTGTGAAGACGGAGCATGCGCTCTACTGCACAGAGCATTGCCTGGGTCTGAACGGACTCAAAGCGCCTAAAAACAAGGTGCTTAGCATGGTGCTAATATTTGATTAAATGAGCATTATGAATCCTGGTGGACAACAGATTCCCACCTGGAAAATAAAATATGTGGCTGCATAAAAGGGTGGACACACTTAAAGAATGGAAGATTTTGACAAAGTTGAAATGGAAGAATCCACAAACACACTTCAAATACTCTGTTCCAAGTTTACACTTAAAAAACCCAATGAGAGCTCCCTGTTCACATTTTGGAACGGGGTTGAGAGTTATTTTCTAAAAAGAGGGAACCAGAATCCAGAATTTTACTCAAGTAAGTAGATCCAATCACTCTGCAAATAGTACACTTTTTGTGATGTCTAAGTAAGGTTCAAAATGGATGAGACAGATATAAATTTATTATTTTTTTGACTTTTGGCCCTGTCCTAAACCAAATTAAGCTTCAAAAGCAAATGAATCAGTAGAATTAGACTATCAAATAATAAATAGATGTCCCCTTTGCCATTCTAACATCAATAGTAATTAGAGCCATTTTCTTGTTAATGTCATTACAGAAAACAGAGTGTTCCTAAATGAATAAGTGCCCTTTCATCCCAAAGTATCCCTCTAAGGCAGAATTAATAACCTTAAAAAAAGAAAAAGAAAAGAAGGGACCCAGGCTGTAAATATTTTAAGGTTTGCTGGGTCTGTTTCAAAAGTTCTGAAACAAAAACTCTGCTGCTATACTGCTCAATGGCAAAAGTAGTGTCAGGAATACCTAAGCAGATGAGTACAGCTGTGTTCCAATAAAACCTCTTTAAAAAAAAAAAAAGCACATTCAAGTTCTAAACAAACCCAAAAGACTTTTTTGCAAAATGTTCATTTCTTTTAAACAATGATATCTATTCTTGAAACAGAACTGGTGATCAAAAATTTCCAAGTACTTGCGCCAGGTAGTAAATTGTTCTTTTCTGAATAATCATTGATTTCAGATGAGACTTTGTGCCTAGGCCTTTCATAAGTTAGAAACAAAGTGCCTAGAAACCAAGTCATCCTGACTTGGTCCCTTACCTTTATAAACCTTCACACAGCTTTTGTAAAAAGAGCTGTACTTTCCTGCTCTGCTTCCCTACCCAGGGAGGGATAAATATATTCCTTGACAGCCTGACTTTCTCTAAAGGAGCACTGAATTTATCACTCTGCTCATAGAACGCATTCCACAACCTCGCAAAAACATCCCTCAGTCCTTCAGAAGGAAAATGTGACCCTCATCTCAGGCTCTGACTAACCACCAAGTATAGCCATGAATTAAATGTGAATCAATTTTGATTCATGCTTCAGAACATCTTAAAACAACTGGCAGCTTGTGCTCCAAAGAATATACTCAGAAGAAACTTAGATGAGAGGAAAATGGTCAAGAGACAAAAAAAACTTAATATTCTCTTTGTATGCCACATTTACACAAATAATTCAATTTTTTATATTTCTCATTAGTACAGAATTAAGCTGGAGGTTTGCCATATTTCCTAAAATGGCCCCCTTCAAATGATGTTCAACTGAAAATAAAGAAATAAATAAAGAACTTGGAACACAGAAGCAAGGCCATTGTTGCCAGAAGGGCTTAGTTAAAATGCACTTAGAGTTCTTAAGAGCTCCGGAAAACACATTAGCCCTGATTGGTTTAGGAGATTGCTGAGTTGAAAGCTCCATCCTTAAGATGTGGGCCAGGTAACTCAATTTTCCATGATGGGGAGCAGAGCTGAAACCAGTCAGTATGAAGAAGAAAATTGAGACTATGTCCAGATGATCCAAAGAGTTCCACATATGTCCTCAAATACGAGTGTCACATAAAAATGCCTTGGGCTCAGGAACCAGAGTGTCACTGAAGATGCAAGAAAGCTCTGTATATGGCTATTCTGAAGGGAGACGAAAATAACTGTCCAAAGTAAAACCAATTATATGAGAAAAGAGATGCTCCTTTAGAAGTTTGAGGGTGGGTTGACAGGAGGTTTACTCTGTATAGGAGAGCTTGAAGTGAATTTGAGCATGAAGAATTGGTGCTATGAGTAGACTTGGTCCAAGGAGAAAGGATAGAATATTTTAGGCAGAAGAGGATAAGGAGGAAAAAGTGACACAAAGGAATCATATAAAAATGTGTGTTCATTAAATGGTTAAACGTGTTTGTACATAGGGCAAGGGTATACTGAGGAGCTAGCACACTAATACTAGAAGCTTCCTTGAGGGTTAACACTGAGCCAGGGATTGCTCCAGGAGGTACCTATGAGTTTTGACATTCATACAATCATGCAAAGGATTTACTATCATTTTTCCAAAGTGAAGAAGACATTAAGATCTTATAAGATTAAATAACTATTCCAAGGTCATACAACTAGCAAGTATAATTTAAGCCTAGTAGTTCTTAATCACTATGATATGCATTTGTGGGAGGCTAAGCAGTCTAGAAATTGTCAATTCTGCATTAAAGACCTCTTAAATTAAAGAGCAAAAATTTCACTCAGGATTAAGGCATACCTAAAAAAGAGCATTGGTGGCATAGTAGGTTATATTTGGATCATCAAGATCAGCAGTTCAAATCCACCAGTGACTCAGTGAAAGGAAGATGAGGCTTTTTAATCCCATAAAGGCTTAGAAAATCAGAAATAACAGGGACAGTTCTACTATGTTGATGGCAGTGAACCGTGTTTTGAACGAAGCCATTGTATTTTCAAATATGCCATCTACATGCAAAATCTGAACAATGAAATATGAATACCAAAAGATGACTGACACCTTAGAATTATGGTGTTAGGCATAGGGGGTGGGTAGAAGGTTAAGTGTGCCAGGAATTGCCTGAGAAATGAACACATTTTTCTAGGGAGAATTTCAAGCAGAATGTCTCTTAGATGTGAAGAGAGTAACATTTCATCTCGTCCTTTGAACATGAGAAGAAACCAGTTCATGAAAAAGGTGCCTCTGTTTGGTGGACAATCAACACAAAAAAGGAAGAAGATTGACAACCACCCACGTGGATTGATGAAGTTGTTGCAATAATGAGCTGAAGCACCACAATGATGAGGGTTTTGTGCTACCAGTTTGAAGCAACTAAAAGGCATCTGAAAACAAGGGCAGCTACGGAATGCTTTCTCTTGAATGCTGGGCTGAACCACTTATTGAGAAAGACATAGAGATCTACTGAATAACTTCTCCAACAGCAAGGGAAAATATGGATTTAATTTAGGAAAGGGGACAGTGAGGATAAAGAAAGGGATATAGCAAAGGACAGATTGAAAATGAAGGAGGCAGACAGCAGGTTATCTTACAAGCACCCAGCTACCCTCTCCAGCAAATAATTCCCACTTGTAGTTACCCCATAGGACAGCGTAGGGTTGCCCCTTTATTTTCTGAGATTGGAAATGTTTGCCTGAGTCCACGACCTCATCTTTCTCCCATGGAGCGGCTCCTGGGACTAAGTACTGACCTTGCAGTTGGCAGTTCGCAGGGTAGCCCACAGTGAAAAGAAAAAGGCGAATTTGAAATTGCCCAAGAGGGCTACTTGTTAGGCACCGTCAAGTCATGTGAATTCAAAGAAGAGTCCTGTAACAAAATAGAACTGGCCTCAAAGAAGCTCTGAGTAATCTCTGTGGAAACAGATAGCCAAGCTCTTCTCCTGCAGAGTTTCTGGCTGGCTTTTGGTGACTAGCTAAGGGATTAGATGGCACTGAGGTTTAAGAGGAAAATTCTCCAAACCAAATGCTGACTCTCACAGACCCTATGGAACAGCATCGAACTGCTCCTACGGATTTCCGAGACTGAAACTGCATTGGAGTTGAAAGAAAGAGACAGACAAGATGTAGCCCAGAGTCAGGAAATATAGGAGAAAGAGAAGAATCAACTAATATGGAATATTGATTTTAGTTGAAAGATGGAGCATTTCAAAATAGCGGTCTTCTAAGAATGGGAAAAAAAAAAGCTTGTAGAAATACAGAATGAAGACAATACAAGTGTTCATAATTTTGATTTATCAGGTAGCTCGTAGGCAGATATTTCTGGTGAGCATATGAGAATAGCTCAAAATACATCAAATTTAACATCTAAATTGAAAGCAATAAGACCTATAAAAACTAAGAAACCAATAGGGTCTTGCTCTCATTCTGCCAGAGCAAGGTATTACAATTCCCTGTTGCAAATACTCTCATCTCCTTTTAGTCTCATCCAGACTATCACCATCTGCCCCAGTTTCCTTCATAAATGTCATTCAAATTTATCAGATTTCCTCCATTTTAACTGTCATTGCTATATCTTGCTAAAATAATCACTTAACTGCTACATTATGAAAATTGTAATCAATGTGATGAACCAAACTATATATAAACTATTGAAAGAAAAGCCAATTTCTGTCAAGGTTTACTCAAATGACAATGTTTTTTAAAAGACTATGGGATTAAGCAAGTAAGCAGAGACTGGGAAAAGATATATACAATCAACAAAAGACCACCCGGGCAGAGCTCAGAGGAGATAAAGAGCTTTTAACAGTATTTCTAGAGAACTAACATTTCCCAACACTGCCTGAGAGTCAGCATCCTGAATTCATACAGCTGGTCTCCTAGATTGTGAAAAAATAATTTATGTTTGTTAAAGCCAAAAATAAATAATATAATCACTCACCTTTATTACTGCCATGGCCCATCCCAACTGGCTAACTACCTTCTATCTGGCAGCCTCTAATTCATTTTATATACTGCAGTTAAACTAATCTCATCAAAACATACATTATGTTGTCAACATATCCACACCTCCCTTAATCCGTCAATTATCTCCACTCTCTAAAGTTACAGACAAAACAGCTGTCATCACAAAGCTGTTCTCTTTGACGCCTATTTAACCATATGCCCTACGCACTGCAGACTGCATGGCCATTGTAGTCCATCAATTTTGATTTGCAGGGGTCACTTTAAGCACTTTTGCTACCTTTCCTTTGTCATCCAGTTAATACTGGCTCATCCTTCATATTTCAAATTTGAATTATTTCTTTAAAAAAACTTCAAATCCTCTAGACTAGGTAAAAAAAAAGTTGGAACATTCATTTTGGGTGCTATTTCAAATTTACTTGTAAGGTTACTTAATCTATTTTCTCCCCTCTTCAACAGCACACTTCAGTCCACATACGTCAGGCTTTTCCAACAATTCCACAGAAAATGTTCTTTTTATGCTTTTAAATAATTTTGTTGGGCCTCCTACAGTTCTTATAATAACCCATACATCCATTGTATCAAGCACATTTGTACATATGTTGCTAGCATCCTTTTCAAAGCATTCTTTCTACTTGAGCCCTTAGTATCAGCTCATTTTTTCTTTCCTCCCGCACCCTCTGTCTCTCATGAACCCTTGATAATTTATAAATTATTACGACTCTCATGTCTAATACCACCCACTGTCTGCCTTCACCCGTGGTTCTGTTTGCCACCTTGGGGTGGGGGTGTACATTGATCATTGTGATTGGTTCCCCTCTTCTCTCCTTTCTTTCCCCTACCCTGATAGTATCATTACTCCCATTATCATTCCAGAATAGTGTGTCTATCCTGGATTCTGTGTGTGGTTGAAGAGCTCTTAGTAAGGTAGAATTTTAGATTTGTAAGGAAGAACTGGGTCATGAGAGTAGGGGATAGGGTTGCTAGTTAATGAACTAAAGGGATGTTGTATATTTCCTTGGTGCTACACTACAAACAAGGACAAGTAGGGTGGGTCAGAGTGGAGACCCAATGCCAATTTGTAGACAAGTGGACGTCCCTTCACAAAAGAGTTACAGGAAGGGATAAAAATGTTCTTTTCAAGGTCAGTAAAGATCTATCTTTTCCAATCCAGTGTGTAACCCTAAAACATCTTGTTTGTTCATTTGTTAACAACTGACACACTCTTTCTGAAATTCTCTGAACCTTGGCTTCCGAACAGTGTCTTCACTTCCTATCTCCTACTTCTACTATACAATCACCTGTCCAAGTTCTTCTAGCTCTCCTAGACTGATAGCTGTTCAGCACTGGATCCCTCCTCTTCTAATCTGTAAATGGTCTCTCCTGGTTTCCTAAGTTGCTGTTGAGCTTATTTCAATTCATTGCAGACCCAAGAGAGTCAGAATAGACCAATCGTGGGATTGCTGGTAACTGAATTTTAAGAAGTAAATCACAGATCTTACATCTGAGGTGGCTCTGGGTCGATCGGCATTTCTGAATTTAGTGTTCATAGTTAACTGTTGGCACCACTTAGAGTCCTTTTGTCACTAAGTGTGAATAGGTCAAGCTAAGCCTGTTGCCATCAAGGCACTTGCCTCTCAGAAAGCCAATACAGGCAAAGCAGAACTGCTTCTGTTGACTTCAAAGACTATAAATCTCTACAGAAGCAAAAACCTCATCTTTTCCTGGTGGAGTGATTGATGGATTCAAACTACTGACCTTGTGATTAGCAGTTTAGAGAGCAAGCCACTATGCTAACAGGCCTCCTAGGAAATGGGAAGGAGCCCTAAAAATCTAGGGTTAAAGAAAGGCTCCTGCAAACATATAGGCTAGTTTTCTTTTCTTTTTTTTCTTTGTGGTTATATTGCTTTGTTTTTTTCAGGGTCAACTCAAAAGTCAAGTAGTGAGATTACTTTAGGAAGCCTGAAAACTCTTTACCATGCTTCTTTTCCTCTCATGGAATGGCCCACGCAAGTGGACTTAGTTGGGCTGTCCTCAAATATCCACCGATAAGCAAAGTAATAGAGTCAGATTTCACGATGACCCAAACAATGTTGAAGAGGGATCATTATTTTCCTCTGAAATGCCAAAAGCATGACTTTGAAAATGTCTGTCAGATACTGTTCTTCCCTTGCGACTTCTGGAGTTATGCACTTGGTTGCTAGTCCCTGGATCAGCAGCTAGAAACCGCTCCTTGGGAAAAGAACCAGGCTGTCTACCCCAGTGAAAGATTACTGTCTTGAAGACTCACAGGGGCTATTTTACCCTGTCCTACAAGGTGTCTCTATGAGTTGATTTGACTTGATAACTCTGAGATGTTTTTTGTTTGTTTTGTTCTTATATGTGCTCTATGAAAAAAATTTCTCTTGTCAGCATCCTTTGTGAATTTACAGTATTCCTTCAATTAAAAATGAAATTTCAACAGTGATTCCAGGTTGTTTTTGACATTTCTAAGTGTCAGAAAGTATAGATGACAGTGAATTGACTATGGTGCTTCTACAGAGGTGCGCAGTGAGCTTTAGTATCAAACAGACCTGTTGGAGTTAAGCGTTCTGTGGATTTATTTCTTCAGAAGTTGTTGCCAGATGAAAATAAAAAGAAAACATAACTTCTTGAATTTTGAACCCTGTCTCTTCATGTAGAGTTCTTTATAACTTAAAAATCTGATTTTATTTGGCCAAGTTGCCTCATTTTACTTTGCTTGTTTTCATTCTGATCTTGTAAACTACCCTCAGTCAGTGATAGTAAAAGAGGACCTAAATTGGTGGGAAGCATTGTCCTGGACATTTTTGAAAGTATGGAATATCAAACTCCATAATCCACAAGAAAACAAGGATGCTATTGGCAGGTTGAAAGCAGGTAGGGTTGCCATCACACACAAATGGTCAAAAGGTCCCAGGGCAGGAAAAAGAGGTTCAGAGAATAGTCCAGAAGTATGGGAAACCTGCTTTCCACAAGGTAATGCCTCTACTACTCTCCTTGGTTTAAGGAAACTGTTCAAATTCCATGATGGTTCTTGTAGGTATTCTTCTGGATCCATTATTGCTAAATTTTGAATTCAACCTCTTTTTTGCAAAAAGAGAAATTTCATCTCTATCTGTCAATCCAGAGTTCCTCTCTGAGACCCTTGTCTGATCAGTTCTTTTGGAATTTCTTTATGAAAACAGTCCAGAATAAATGTAGCTAACTTTTAATTATTGTGAATTGTATGAAGTGAGCTTCATGTATAGTAAACGAGAATAAAGCAACCCCCAAATTAAGCAGAAACATTGGAATATTTAAATGATATTTTGAAACCGTTAGATATATAAATAAATTTGCTTCCCAAAAAAGATGTCTCCAAGTTACTTTAACAATATGCAACTGCAATTTTAAATTTCTGTTCCAACTTCCTAAGTTGTCTTTCATTTGACCTTCCATTATCCTCCTGTGTTAGTCAGGGTTAACTGGAGAAACAAATTCATAGACACTTATGTGTGTATAAGAAAGAGCTTTATATAAAGAGTAATTGTATATTAAGAAAACATCCCAGTCTAGTACAGAATAAGACCATAAGTCTGATATTAGCACATATGCCCAAAATCAGTCTAAACTTTTCTCTCCACATTCATGCACCACATGCAATGATGCCAAATGCAGGAAGATCACAGACCAGTGGGTGGAAAGTCACGAGGATCCAGTGATGGTGGAAGCATCTCAGTGCCGGTATGGGTCTCCATGTAGCTGCTCTAGCTCCAGAGTCCTTGCACCATCAGTGTAGCTCCATGTGACTCGTCAGCAGAAAGATGAAGAAGAGAGTGTATGGTGTATGTGCCCCACCTCCAGGGAGGAAGACAGGAGTTCAAATAACCCTCTGAAGAAGGCCATGTCCATCCAGAGGCCCTATTGGATATCACCTAATTGACAGGCTAGACTCCACCCCTTCACAAGTTGACAGGAGCATAACAACCACACCTCCTAAAGAATCTACCGCCAGCATAAAGCCTATTCTATAAAGGCCTATAACCTCTGTCAGAGTATTGACATATTGGTTATCAGTTAAATATTTCTAGAAATCATTTCAAAATTTCTCCCTAATCACAGGTTGTACAAAAATAAATTTAAGCATGCAAACAGAAAGAACTAATAATTACACAGGCTAAATTATTCCAAAATCTATTTGGATATTTTGGAATTGAACTCCCACCCCTTGGAGTTAGAGGAACTATGATGAAATATTCATAACTAATCTCACACTTGAACTCTCAGCTCTAGTGAAAAATATCATCTAGAGTGAATGGTTGATCCCATAGTTGAGTTGATCAATTATTCATTGATCAGATATTCATTCACAGATATTCAGCTCTCACATATTCATTCACAAATATTCAGCTCTCAGATATTCATTCACAAACCTTTGAGACTAAACAAGCCTCTAATTCTTTCCCAAAAAGGAGGAATATTACTGAACTTTTGAAATGCATCCCCCCCAAAAAAAAATCCACTTTTGCAGAATTTGAAACAGAACTAACTCAGAGAAAAAAAAGCTGTGTATGTGTGGTTCAAAAGCATCATCCAAAAGCAAAAATAATTTAACCCTCTCTAATCCATGTTTCCTAGGGGAGAAGTTAAGAAAATTGTATGTGAGATTTGCAGATTTATAACTACTGTAAAAGCATTAATTTCTGACTTCTTTTTCACTCCACCTCCTGTATAAATCCACTCTCATTTGCTGTACTGGGGCCATTTCCATGTAACTGTGATGGTGATGCTCTTCCACTGTGATTTCAAATATCAGGGTCACCTCTATTGATGAGGTATCAGTGGGGCTTCCAGACTAATAGCAGACTATGAAGAAGGAATTGACAGCACACATCTGATGGATAAACTACTGAAAACTTTATGACAATGCACCTATTCACATGCAACTGTGGAAGAGCTTGCTCCTTAAAATAAAGTCAACTTTAATGATGTGAATACACTAAAGCTTTGGGGGCCTTCATTTGCTGATGTGGCAAGGAACAATGTGAGAAGAAAAAGCTCCAACTATTCATTAGAAATCACAACATGTACTATACAAAGTTAATCTAGGAAAATTGGAAGTCTTCAAAAATAAAATGAAATACATAGAGATCACTCTACTAGGCATGACTGAATTAAAATAGCATGGTAGTGGCAATTTAAAGCCATCTATGATTAGCTTATGATGCGAGAAATGAAAAAAGTGAAGTGAATTGAGCACATTTATCATCAAAAAGAACATTCCAAGATCAACCTTGAAGTATAAAGGTGTATATGATAGAACATTATCACTATACCTACAAGGAATTCCAATTGATGCATCTATTGTTCAAATTTATACACTAACCACTAAACTATTGATGAAGAAATTGAAGAATTCAATCAAACTATTCCGTTTGAGACTGATCCAACATGCAAGCAAAAATGTATTTATAATTATTGGTAATGGGGATGTGAAAGTTGGAAACAATGAGGATGGCTCAATAATTGGAAACTGGTCTTGGGGGATAGAAAAAAGCTGGAGGCCACATGATAAAACTTTTCAAGACCAATGTCTTCATCATGATACATACCTTTCTTCAATAACATAAACAGTGACTACACCTGTGGACTTTCCCAGATGGAACACAAAGGAATCACATTGGTGAAAGAGACGATGGAGAAACTTGATATCACCAGCCAAACAAAGACCAGTGACCAATTATAAAACAGATAATCATAAAAAAGGCCATCATTTGATCATATGTAAGTTCAGAAAACATATTCTAGAGTATAACCCATGTGAATTCAAAGATCACTGGAAGGGCAGATTTAATGCACTGAACACGAATGACAGAAGACTGAATGACATATAAGGTGCTATTACGAGCATCACCTATGAAAGAACTAAGTTATGAAAAAATAAACAGAAAAGACCAAGAAGGATGTCATTAGAAACTTTACAACTTGATCTTGAAAATAGAATAGCTAAATCACATTATAGAATGATGAAGCAATAGAACTGAATAAAAGTGTTCAAAAAGTAGCTCACAAATATGAAGGATTATAATAAAAAGTACAATTTATTGTAAAGTCTAAAGGGATATAATATATGGTTAGGTGCAAGAAAACTGGGGAAAAACAAAGGTAAGAACATATTAAATATAAATCACGCTAAAAGAATAGAAGAAAAATACAAGCCTCAGCTTGCAAAATTGAAAGGTTCTATTGGCATAATATTGGAAACATCCAAAGAACATGGAAAGAATGAACAGAAACACTATACCAAGAAAAATTAGTTGACCTAAAACGATTTGAAAAAGAAAAACCAATGGATTTGAAGGAAAAAGTCCAAGTTGAAATGAAAGCATTGCTTCAGGAATTGACAGAATATCAATTGGAATACTTCAACAAGCTAGTGAAGGCCTAGTAGCACTCACTAATCCATACCAGGGGATTTGGAAGGCAAGTCTGTAGCCAACTAACTAGGCATATATTTTTGCCTATTACAAACAAAGGTGATACAACTGATTAAATATTTATTGAACAATATCGCTAATATTATATGCAATTAATTTTGTTGAATAAAATTTAAAAACAGCTGCATAAATATTGACTGGAGGCTCATAGACATTCAAGCTGGATTCTGAAAAGGAGGTGGAATGAAGGAAATCATGAGATAGATCTTGGCAGAAGGCAGAAAACCCTAGGAAAAAATGCTGTATTTTATTGACTCTAAAAAGCTTTCATGTGTGTTTTATAACAAGTTATGGATAACTGTAAAGAATGGGAACCAAGAACAGTTCATTGTGCCTACATTAAACCTGCATATCATCTAAGGAAATAGACCTGAACAAGAGGACACTATGTGGTTTGAAGTTAGGAAGGTTGTGAAAGGTTTATTGTGCCAACTAGGCTAATAGGATCCTGTGAGTGCAGTTTAATGAGGTTGCAGTTTGATTGGAGGATGATCAAAATAAATAAATACTGCTGGTGTCCCATCTTCCTCTTGTTCCTTGGGGTTCGTGCCAGCATGCTTCTGATTTAACTAGTTCTCTGTTCTGTGTTACACTATCTGTGGGCCAAGCAAACCTGTGGATCATGGATCATGTTGCTAGAACTTGAGTCTCCTTTGAAACCTGCTGTGTCACACTGCTGATGCAGACATTGCTTGAGCTTGAAGCTGGTGGATTCTGTCACTCTGCTTGAGTTAAAGAGCCCATCAGGACCTGCTTAGCTAAGCTACCAAACTCCTGACTAGTGATGATCCACCCTGTTGTATGCTGCTTGTGGGTAGGCTCTGCCTGCCTTGCCTGAGGGAAGTCTCAGCTGTCTGCTCCCTTGACCTTGATCCTGGCAGCCTCTATGAGTTAGATAGAAGTATTTCAAATGTAATATGTCTGTAGAAAACTAGAACATGCAATATCTCAAAAATAATTTCTAAAACTGTTCATGAAAATCATTCTCCATTCATGAATTTATTTCCTCTTATTCAGTCTTATATTCACTCTAAATTTCCATTATATATATATATATATATATATATATATATATATATATATATAAATTTTTAATTGCCACCATGAAATGTTCCTAGAAGTACCATTTTTCCACTGGATTTTTAATACTTAGAGAAGAACTTGGCAACTAAATTTAGTGCAGACTAAATTTGTCAAATGAAATAATTGCTAAGCAATATTAATCACTGCCACTGAACATTAAAATAACAGAGGTGGAAATGATTTTCATGTTGATAAGTTTTGTATTTGCATTGCCTGAAAAATAGTAGCAATTATATATTTTCTGACTATACAAATAAATAGAGATATTAGGGTAATACAATCTTTCAAAGAGAAGGGAAGATTGAGTTGCAGTAAAAAGTTCTCGAAAATATCAAAAATTGAAATATGAATGAGGGTGTCAAGAATTGAGAAGAAATCCATTTATTATATGAAGATCTTTAATTAATTTTAAGGTGAATTTAAGGGGACCAAAATTAAGCCACTGTCATTCAATAGATTGCAACACATAGCAATCCTCTAAAACAGAAGCGCTCCAAGGAAGCAAAGGCTGCATACGGAAGGAAGCAGACAACCTCGTTTTCTTCTCTCAGAACAGCTGGCAGGCTTGAACTACTGACTTTGTGGTTAGTTGCCTGCAGCAAAGTAAACACTCTTGATGTCGTTAATCTCTTCCTCACTTTTGTAACCTTGTAAATAGGGTGTGTGGCAGCCTTATAAAGGACATTGGTCAGTTCTGACAATGCGCTAGCTCTAAAATGAGTCATCTCCTACGCAGCAATAGAGAATCCTACAAGCAACAAGGAAAAGACTCAGGAGCAAAGCATGCTCAAGACTCCTACAAGGAGAGGCGAGAGAAGAACCACATCAAGACCATTAAATACAACAGTAGCACGGAGAACTTGAGGTCGAGAGGTCAGCTATGAGCCACAGAACCAATACATCTGAGTGTCTTTGACAGCCTCTATAGTGAGTTGTCACCTGAGCATTCTTCAGTTCTGCAGGAGTTTTGGCCAAGGGATCACATGATTTAGAGGCCAAGGACCAGAGAGAGACATGTCTGCCAGCATGGCTGGGAAGATGCACTGCAGATTAAAGAAGCGCTTGGCTTCCATAATAAAGCTCATATTCATGAGTATTGTCCGTTACTTGTACATTCATTACAATGTATTATCAAGCCCAGCAGAGAAGTAGAAAGTAACTGGAGAGCTGATTCAAGTGAAAACAGAATGAAGGCAGTTGGAGGGTAGAGGCATTGTGGCAGTCATGTGCTTATGTTAATTTTATGATTGAAATGTAGGGGTGGAGTCTAGCCTGTTAATCTGGAGATAGCCATTGAGTAGCCAATGAGGCCTCTATGTGGGCATAACCTTCTCCTGAGACTTCTGGGAAATCTCGCGATATTTCCCTCGTGAAGATGAGAAGCTATCTTCCCCAGTTGTTGGAAGTTAGTCTCAGAGACAATTAATCACGGCAAGACAAGATGGCAGCATCCGAGAAGCTGGAGGAGGTGGCAGAGAGACCGCATGGCTTTGCCCTGAGGGAGCCAGACCTCTGAAGCTGGGACAGCCAGATGGAGACCTCTGCCAGCGATGAGTTGCTCCTGCTATTGACAGATCCTGAGCCCTGGAAGCGAGGAGCCATGTTGGAGACCCCTGCCAGCGGAATTCTGCACCCACTGACCTGTGACTTCGTGAGTCAGAAGGAGACTTTATAGAATGATTTGGGGCATATGGGTTAATATCAGACTTATGACTTTGAACTAGACTGGGCTCAATGTCCTGTTTCTCTTGTATATAAACCTTTTCCTTATATTTATATGCGTGTCTATGAAATTTGTTCCTCTAGTCTGCCTGGAATAACACAGGCATGTATGGTTTATTTCATAGGAATCACCCTTGTTCCAACAAAGAGAGGGTTCTCCTTCTCCCACTTGTAGCCATAGGAGGTCAGGAATGGTTTCCAAGCAAGTTTCTCAGAATCTACAACTTACCAGAAGTGCATATCTACAGAAGAATATTCCTGACTTAAGAAACAGAGTTACAGAAGTAGAGGCCCTAGAGGTGGGCATGATGTAACGGATATTATTTCTAAAAAATGTGTTCCTTTCATATCGTGAAATTCCTGATATCATTAACTAGTCTCTACTTTATTATCTCTGTGAGGAGCACAAGGGATCTCTCAAGTCAATCTGTGTCCCAAATCCTGAGGACTCACTTAATCTCACTGCCGTGGGGTCAATGCAGACTAACAGTAACCCTCCCAGACAGGGCAGAACTGTCCCTGTGAGCTCCTGAGATTGCAATGGTTTAGGGGAGTAGGAAGACCTGCCTTTCTCCTTTACTCTCATGTTTGTGTGAAGGAATCATATCTCTAAAATCCATGCTGGCAAAGTACTGCATAGAATGCTAGTTACTAGACCATTTACTTTTTGTATCTTGGAGAGTTGTTAAAAAAAAAAAAAAAAGCAAAACTCACTGCCATTGAATGTATTCTAACTCTTCATTATTGATACTAAATTCCAATCTATACCTACCCCATGTGACAGAATAGGGATGCCCACTAAGTTTTTATTTACAGGTAACTGGTCTTTTCTCCTAAGGAGTGACTGATAAATTTGAACTTCCAACCTTTTGGTTTTTGCTTTTTATTGTTTTTTTTTTTTTGGGAGGGGGCACCACTGCCCTCTGGCGGTGGGAGTAGGAGGCCCAGTCTTTGATCCTGTGGAGCCGCTGCTGGAATTGAACCTCCATCCCAGTGGGCCACAGTCCCACGCACAACCACTACGCCACTGGGGTTCAGCCGAACTTCCAACCTTTTAGTTAGCTTACCAAGACTACTTCAAAAGTGAAAGTCTAAATCTTTTTTACTGTTATTAATGAAATGGAAATAATAAGAAAAAATCATTAGACCTAAAATCAAAACAAACAAATAAAAAGCAACTTCACTGTTTTGGAGTTGATTCTGATCCCACTAACTCTTCAGGACAGAGTAGAACGGCACCATGGGATTTTTCAAGGTTGTAAAACTTAAAGGAAGTGGAATGTCACATCTTTTCTCTCTTGGAGGAGTTTTTGGTTCAAACTGACAGATCTCTGCTAGCTGCTAAGCATTGAGCCAGTGCACCACCAAGGCCTAGAGGCAAGAGTACACTGGAATACAAATAAAACACACAAATTCTTCCAAACTTTTATTAGCTAATCTTCATTTTATCTTTGTTATGACAATTGATAACTAGAAGAACCGAACACCATGAGCTGAAAGTTTCAGAGTTGGATACATCCAGCTCTACTATTTAACAGGGACGATTGATTAAATAAATAAATAAGCATATGGTGTATTGGCCTATCAAGGAAAATTTTTAAATGTATTGACAGAAAATACTTAGAAAAGATGCTGGCAAAGAGTATGGGGGGTACTGTGGACTACCGAAAGGGCAAACAAATTTGTCTTCAAAGAAATACACCAGAATGCTCGTGAGGAACAAGGATGGTGAGACCTCGTCTCATGTTCTGTAGACATTCTTTCAGGAGAGACCGGGCCCTGGAGAAGGACTTCATGCTTCATGAAATAGAGTGGTAGCAAACAAAGAAAAAGATCTCTTGTGAAGATGGACGGAAGCCGTGGCTGCAACAATGAGCTCAAAAATAAGAATAATTGTGAGGACACTGCAGGCCTTGTTTCTTTCTGTTGTAGTGAGAGTCAGAACTGACCTACGGCACCGAAAAAAAGCCGGTTATCTGCCTTCTAGTGGTCGGTGTGACACGGATAAAGTGGAATGCTGCTGACATGTAGCAGCTGGGCAGAGTGAATGCTCTTACAGAAATACTAGTGAATCTATAAATCAGTTGAGTAGAGAGGTCTTTATCTATGACCCAAAGTGGGTCATGTAGTCCCAAGGGATGTGGTTAGCAATCAATTGCAAACTGAAAGTACAACTGTACAGTCTCTCCAGAAGTGGCATAGAATAAAGGTCTAGTGATATATACTAAAAAATCAGCCACTGAAATTCAGTAGTCAATTGGACACCACCTGTTAGAATGGCCACAAGGAAGAGACAAGCCAGTCAGGGTGCAGTATAGCACTGATGAAATACACAATGTTCCTCTAGATTTTTAATGCTGTCTCCCCCTCCCCCCATCCCGTATCATGATCCCAATTCTATTTTACAAATATGGCTAGATCAGAACATGCACACTCGTATAGATAAGAGCTCACAACACAGGGAATCCAGAACAGATAAATTCCCCAGGACTAATAAGGGGACAGTAATACTAGGAGGGGAAACAAAGGTGGGGGAAGGAGGGCGGGCAGGGTTGTTAAGAGAAAGTAATCACCATAATTCAATCATCATAATTGACATATGATCCCCTTTCCAGAGGGGGAGACAGCAGGAAAGTGGATGAAATATGACACCATTGGTGTGAGACATTGTGATGGGTAGGTGTATTGTGCCAACATGGCCAATGAAAATAGGTAGGTTTGTTTTGCCAACATGGCCAATGGACATATGTGAGATTAATTGAAAGGCAGAGAGTTAAATGACTCAGGGAGCCTTGCCTTTCTCTCTCTTGCTCTTGGATCTTCAGGCTAGCGTGCAGCCAGATGCCTTGCTTGTTCTGTTCCTCGATTTGCAAGCTACACTATATGTGGGACACCTAATTCGTGGACTGTGTTGCTATAAGTTGAGGTTCCTTCAAGCACTGCTTCTCCTTGCTATTGGAATATACATCTCTTGAGTTGGGGACTGTTGGATCCTATCATCTCCTGACTGTTGGTGACTTGTTTTGCTGTTTGCTGCCTGTGGCAGGATAATCTGAATTGCTCTACAGAGGACTACCCAGCGGCCCTCAAGACATGAAGAACTACCAGTGTATTAGCTGTCTCATGGAAGTGAGTTGCACCAAGTCACTCACACTACTTTATAGATTGTTTATTTCTTATGTTAGATATCTATATAAATATATATAAAATAATAGTGTCCTGGTTTTGTTTCTCTAGAGAACCCTGTCTAATACAGACATGGAAATAAATAAATAATATATAAATTATCAAGGGTTCACGAGGGAGGGAGGATGAGAGGGAGATGGAAAAGAAATGAGCTGATATCAAGGCCTCAAGTAGAGAGAAAATGTTTTGAAAAAGATAATGGCAACATATGTACAGATGTGTTTAACGCAATGGATATATGTGTGGATTATAATGAGAGCTATAAGAACCCCCCAAAAAAACTAAAAATAAAGAAAGATAACCCACTGAGTAAATGCTATCTGATAAACACGTGATCTCTATCAGCAGGAACTGATTCCAAAGCAACTGACTTGGTACTTAGTTTTGGACATGGGTCAGAACAAAACAGCTTGTTCACATCCTTCCACTGACATGAATGAGTTTTTCCTTCATTTACCACTTACCATTATACTAGCAAATACTCCTCCAACTTTGAACTCACTGCCATCAAGTCAATTCTGACTCAGCCTTCCTGCAGAGCAGGAGAGAAGCTTCTCTGGAGGGTTGTGAAGCTATAAAGCTTTGATGAAAGGAGAACAAGACCGTCATAATTGGTAAAGTGAAAGGGCACTGGAAAAGAGAAAGACCCTTATGGAGATGAATTAACAGAGTGGCTCAACAAGGTCTCAGCACTGGGAATTATTGTGAGGCCTGTGCAGGAGCGGGCAGTGTTTTGGTATATGTGTGTATGGTCACTTTGGGTTGGAACAGACTTGATGACACGTAACAACAACAACAACAACAGATCTTTATGAGAGCAGAAAACAACATTTTTTGCTTGTGGGGTGATGGTGGATTTAAACTGCTGAATGTGTTCAAAGTTAACAGCCCAAGACGTAATCCACTGTACACTACCTGAGCTTGCAAGAGAGGTGATGCCTCCATTTTCTTCCTCCCAGAAGTAGGTCTAATGTCAGGACACACCAACATCCTAAAAAGAGCAAGAACTCTTCCTTGTCTGTAGTGGAGGTTGACAGAGATCAAGTCGGCGGCATTACATATATAGCTATTTGTGTTCTATGACTTAAGAACCCCTGTTGGCAATGTGGGCGAGGCATTGGGTTGCTAACTTCAAGCTCAGCAGTGTCAATCCATCTGACACTCCAGAGGAGCGCAGTACATTGGTGCGCGTCTCGGAAGGCACAGAGCCTTGTCAGTGGAGCGCGTCAACTCCATCCTGCACGGTTGCTCTGAGCCACAAGCTACTCAGAAGCAGGGGTCGGTGCCTCTCTTTATTGAGCTTTCTCAGTCCAAGCAGACACCCGGCGACCTATTCACGACTCCAGAGAAAAAATCATCTCTATCCCTAAAGTGATGTGTGGGAGAGATCGCTTATCGTGCTCTGTGTAGCAAAGAGAAAACAAACATTCCTTGGGTGTGACCAGCATTTTGCTAATTGTTTTTCAGGAAAGAACAATTCTCCATTGTTACAAATTTCCATAGTAATCTATACCTAAATGTAAGAGAATGGTGGTCAAGTACATGGCTGCCAACCAAGAGAACCACAATTAGATCCAGCCATGGACTCCAAGAGAGGAAAGACCTGGAAGGTGTTTCTGGAAATATTATTGTGTAGGAAACCAGGGGGGGTGATTCTATTCTGGCCTGGACAGTAGCTATGAGTCAGAATTGCTCCACAGAATCACTCCACAGCACACATCAGTACCCTGAGAGCTTGGCCATCTGAAGTAGAAAAGGGAAGGAAGGAAGGAAGGAAACGAGGAAGGAAGGAAGAAAGTGAGGGAGGGAGGAAGAGAGGGAGGGAGGAAGAGAAGGAGGGGAGGGACACCCCTAAATAAAGGCACAAGGTCCCATTAGAAACCTACACAAATAAAATAGGGCACTTAGTAGAATATGGATTTCAGAGAGACATTGAACAGACCAAGTGGAAAATACCTGCCAACTTTAAAATCTGTTCTCCAATTTTACCCCCTAGTCTGGCCTAAGATAAATATGCAGGGGCTTCAAAAGGGTTGTGGCAAAAATTACATTATCTTTTCATCTCCCTGAACTTTTTGAGTCTCCCTCATCTCATACCAAAATGTGTAAACTTCATTAGCTGATGCCTGAAAACATTAGTAATGGAAAATTTTTAAAAATGAATTCAAAACACATATGTTCACTGGTTTACCTAATTGTAAACTCTAATGGAAATGTCCAGTCTTCTTCTACAGAATTTTTATTTCCATCTGAAGTTATACCTTTAAAAATCTTAAAGAAAAATTAATGTGGGCATTTACAATATTGTGTTTCAGGCAAAATGACCGAGTACACAAATTTTTTAGGTCACAGATAACCTATTTATAATGTTTAGGTAAAAATGCACAGAACATAAATCTTAGAAATTCAAATGCTTTTTCAAAGAAAATCAAGTTGTATAATTTGTAAAGTGCTAAAAGTATGAAAATGTATACTCTCCAAGTGAACATATATAGCACGTGGATGCATCCATCCCATAATTTCAGACAATGAGGGGCACATCATTCTCTTGGGGTGCTGAAGAAGAACAGGGAAGGGATTGTGGGTTGCTAAAAGGACAAAGCTCTCAATGTTGGAAGAAGTCCTTCCAGACCACTCCTTAGAGGCAAGCATGGAAATCAAGAGAGCCGGAGAGATCTGTCCCTGGAGAAGGACATTGTGTTAGGTAATGAGGAAAGCAGCCCAAAGGAGACAGGCCTTCAATAGCTTGACATACACACTGGCTGCATGCAAAGACTCAGGCACAGTAAGACTTGGGGGGCTGCCCCAAGCCCTTGTGTTGCTTTGTGCTGCTGTGCAGAGAGATGTTATAGACCTGAGGGCCCTCGAAGCCAGCAATTAACAACAGCATGGCTCCATCCATTTAAGGTCAAGTTTTGATATAAATCACTCGCCCTAACTGAAAGGGGCTTTATTTCTGTCCTTAAGCGACATTTGCTACCTGAAACAATCACAGAGAGGATAAGGAGATGAAAAAAACAAAACCTGGGGCTGAGCCCTGGTGGCGTAAGTGGTTGAGAGTGGGACTGTGACCCGCGGGCTGGCAGTTCAAATCCAGCGGGGTCTCTCAGGAACAGCGCTGGGTAGCTACCACAACCACCAGAGGACAGTGATGCCCCCCCCCAAAAGAAACAGAAATAAAAAAACCTGAACATATGACCAGCTTCCTTTTAATAAATCTAGGGAAATATGGGTCAGTGTTTCTATAAACATTTCCTTGTTCACATTTCTTGTAGTGTTTGATATAGCTACGACAAATCTCTTTCTGTTTCTTCTTCTTCCTCTTTTTTTTCTTTTTTCCTGTTGCCAGGGGTGTATCATCATTTCAGTGAGATTCCAAGATAGTGCAATATCAAAACCCAAACCAAACTCACTGCTATTATGTGAACTCTGACTACAACAAGTCTAAAGGTCAAGGCAAAACTACCCCTGACAATTTCTGAGACCTTATATCTTTAGGGAGTTGAAGCCTTATGTTTCTTCCACAAAGCTGCTGATACATTTGAATCATTGACCTTGCAGTTGGCATGCCAGTGTGTTACCCACTACACCACTAAGGCTCTTTAAAAAGTGCAGCAGCCCTGGAGAAACGGGAAATGGAGAAATCTTTTATTCCATGACACGTGGGATCTTGAGCCTTCTGTTCACTGCTTACGTGCCTCAAGAGTCCTCGTACTTCTTCTTGTCAAACAGTGAAAGGTATAGTGATCCCCCCCGACCCCTGTCTTTTTTCTTGTTCATATTCAGTCTCATGATCTGAGTGCCAACCGTTACCTCACAGGGTGTGCCACAAGTAAAACCAGAGGCCAAGCCCAAACTGCATCTGCTAGCACTGGAGACATGAAGCTTCAGTGTTCAGGAGAATCTTATTTCCTCAGAAGAAAATTACCTCATCTTTAGAATGAAGAAGTAAATATTTACTACTGGTAAGGGGGAATATGCTAGAAGATTCTGTACTTCTTCAGTTTCAGCCATAAACTATATTAAAAACTGAACAAAGAGAAGTCAGGCAATTACATTTCCACTATCAACAATCAAGTACACTTCTCTATCCATCATTTTTGAGGGACCTCGTCTGTGCTGGTTAGTTCCAAGCAATAATGGGAAAGCCAAAGAACCAGAGAAACAACGCGAGTGAAGTAAGATCGACAAATGTGGAACTTTAAGCAGATTACCATCGAAGAAAAATAATATCACAACAGACATTCTTGAAGAGATAAAGAAGGGACCTTGTACAAAATGCGTGCGGGTGTCATCTGACCTCTAACTCCTCAGTGGCTTAGGAAAAGGATCGTGAGCTTCAGCACCAGGAGGACTTCAGAGAAGCAGCAGTCAGACAAGCTTCCAACTTGCCACCCTTTTGCGCCAAATCTGACAAAAAGCTGCCCCTCCCACTATTTCTCCACATGATTCGATAATGAGTTGCAATGGACACAGAGAACTCACAGACAGTATTCATGATCATGGGGTTAATTGGGGAAATAATAAGATACAATTCAAGACCAGATATGACTCAGGAGACAGTTTTTCAATTAGGGTAGCCCCTTCCCAACAGGTGCGGGTACGCCCCCTCTCAGACCCTTTGCTTCTCTCAGTCCTGTGGCCACGGGACTTCCCTCCTGCTTGGGAGTGTTGTAAAACTCCTTTAGCTCTGCTGCTGAAGGACCCATTATCACGCTACTCTGCCAGAAAGCCTTGCCTGAAGACTGAGTTTTCACCCTGTGGTCCAAGAAACCCAGCGTTCAGTTTTCCGTCAGTCCTCCGCTGGGCAGTCTTTGCTTCCTGTGTCTCTGCCACTGTTTCTTGTTTCTTCCCCAGTGTCCAGAGACGTGATAGACTGCCAGATGGAGATGGTAAAGCACAGGGATCCTGCAGGCGAAGGATACACTCCATTCCTGGATATTCTTTTTTTGCTACTCAGAGCAGTCAAAAACATTTTGCTTCCTTGACTTCTTGGGTTTTGAGACCTGTTCCTGAGATATTTGTGGCACTGATTCCGAAAAATTGCCTTGTATAGATCACATTAACTCCTTTCAGATACGGGGATATGCTAATGTTTTAGGTATTAAATTTATATTAATTTCTTATTCCACTTTTGAATATGAGGAGAATTCAGACTCATAAATTACAGAATAAAAAAAGAGAATATTTGAAAAATAATTAGCTATAAAGAGACTTCCAAAGGAGGCTGCATACGGATCCCTGGTGGTTAGCTGGCTATGCATGGAGCTGCCGATCATGTCAATGGTTCAAATCCAACAGGTATTCTGCATACTTTAAAATACTGAAGGGTTTTGGAAGCATAAAAGAGCAGGTCTTTTTTGTCCTGCACAGTGATGATGGGTTAGAATCAATTAGAAGGGAGAAGGTTTGGGGCATGGAGGTGGCACAAAGTAGACGATACCTCAGATACTGTAAAGCCAGAGCATAGCTTGAGACGCATGGGAAAGAAAAAGCAAAATAAAAATGTATATGTGTCATAGGTTGAAGGGCAATTTAGTGGCATAAATGTACACATTCTTAGTAATTTTGATAAAGATTTGGAAGAGCTATATTTCTGTTCTTCTAATGATGCAGTAATTGTTGAGGTCAATGGATAACCCATGTTAATTCTTTCAGAGGTGAGGTTGACTCCAAACTTCTTTGTAAGACAAATTCTAGCTTTTTAAAGGGATTTTCTGAGCACAGATGGAGAAGGTGTGGCATGTTATAACAAGACCGGAAATTTTACATTTTCAATAAAGGAGTTTGAACACTCACAGGCCCGTTTTGGGTTTCACAACCTTTGAATCTTTATTTAACATCCCAACTCACTATCAGTCAATCCCTTACGACCCATTGTGCCACTCTAGCACAGAGTGAAATATCTCCTGTGGGTTTCTGTGGCTGTAAATGTGATGGAAGCAGAAAGTCGCACTTTCTCTTGCAGATCATTCAGTGGGCTTGAATAGCTGACCTCTGGGTTAGCAGTGGAACACATCACCCGCTACCATCAGCGGACCTGTGTTAATCATACAGTAACTCTTATTTCTGGCACCTTTTAAAGATAACAAATTGCCATTGCTTGCTATTGAGTTCCAAATAAAGGTGAAGTGATACTTGGGTAAAATTCCAAGTTTGTGTCATCTGAACTGTTGACCTATAACTCTGGTTCAAAGGATAGAATATAAAACATGGCCTAAATATTTCATGCAACGCACATTATTTTAAATCAAGTCAGTGTGCACGTCTTTATCTCAGGCTAGGAACAAACATAAAAATATTCTCAGTTTTTTATGGGCAAGCAGAGTAGACAGTGGTATATGGCACCATGTTTTGAATCAGCAGGTCAAATGTACCCAGAAATAAGCTAACATTTGAGACAACAATATGTGTGCTGGCCAGTGTACAGTAGACATAAAAACAATGTTTTCCCAGGAGGATGCTTTTCTACCACTGAGGTGGCTCATTTTAAGCCTAGCTGGATGGAAAACTGGACCAACACCCACATTAGAGCTCATTCCTTATATTTGCATGGTAAAGATGGCATACACTTTATTTACAGTATCAGCAAATTACTCAACCTACATAGTAGACTATGAGAACTTCATATTTACATAGTGCTACCTAGTCCTTTGATGGGGGTGACAGAAACCATATGGCTACAAGGGGGCATATTAATTAATCCCTTTATCCTAAAGCATGTGATAAAGCTTTGTCTAAAATTGAAATATACAGAGAGGTGATTGGAATGGGTGGGGAGAGGACAGTGTGGTTAAGGATTTAAATAGTTGTGGATGCTAATCTCTTAAAAATAACATCTGTTTTCAGTATAAATGCTAAATTTCAGTAAAAAATGAATGAAAAATGCAGAAATTAAAGATATTTAAAGATATCTTATAAAAATACAAATGAATATGTGGTAAGGCTTTGTGAAAATTCGCTGTGAGGAATGGAAAGTAAAACAAAATACGAACACTTAGAAAAATTACCAGGGCCAGGTAATACCAGGCTAAGATGAGATATTACAAATTTATTATGACACAAGTTTTCGTGGCTTGGTAATTTTCAATAGCACGATGATTTCCAGGTGAAAAATACAGCCACATTGTTCAACTGAGAACTTTTCAGATGTGAAATGGAAGAGATCTGGGCAGACAAGTTTTGACAGTCATGTATTAGGCCTTATCTGAATAGGAAGTACTGGGAATAGGTATGGAGGACTGAAGAACGTGAGAAAATGATCACTTGGAGAAATCAAGGTGTGTCTAGTTCCTGAAAGTTTGTGGGAAGGGGAAAGAAAAATATAATTATCGTACTGAATTGAAGGCATTCAATAGTGAGCACTTCCTGACAGTAACAAGATGCATGAAAGTCATTGATTACTGGTTAATGTGGATTGGAGCAGGATGACAGTGCAGATAACGTGGTCCAGGAATGTCAGTCAAGGACATTAATTAACTCGCCAATGTTGCACATATATCAACCAAACAAAATGAGGAAATGAAATACATGAAAAGAAAGTTAGTTTCAACATACCTAAATTTTAAGAAGTACCAAAGACTAAATAATTAAATAGCCCTGGTTGGGCAAATGGCTAAATATCTGACTGCCAGCAGAAAGTTGTAGGTTCAAGCCCACCATGTGACTCTGTGGAATAAAGACCTACTGATCTACTTCCATTAAGATTGTAGGGAATAAAACAAACTCGATAGGGCTTTTCTACTCTCTCACATGGGGTCATTGTGGGTTAAAATCTACTCAAAAGTATCTAATAATAATAAATAGAGAAGAAAGTAGAGGTTATCTAAGGGTCGAGAGTCGTAACATCTCAAAGACCAGAAGAAAAGCAAAATAAAATAACGGCTGCTGAATAATCTCTCTGGGCTGTCTGTGCCAGATTCTACACAAATAGAGTGTGACACATACATGGTAAAATGGTATAATTCTAAGTTCCTGAGTATCTATGTGAGTTCCATCCACCCCACTCCCAGGACTTTTGAGACCCTAGCATGCATCTCCAGGGAGTCCTAGTGGTGTAGTGGTTAAGCACTGGGCTGTGATCCACATGGGAAGCAATTCAAAGCCACCAGCACCTCTGTGCGAGAAAGACCGGACTTCCGACTACTGTAAATAGTTCTGCAGCTACAGTCTTGGACACCCACAGGGTGTCCCTATGACTCAACACTGACTCAAAGACAGTGTGTCTGGAATTGGAGCATATATCTCAAGGAGTCTTATTGGTGCAGTGTGTTAAGCATCCAGAGGCTAAGCCAAAGATTGGCATTTCCAACACACCAACCACTCTATGGGAGCTATTCTGCTTTTATACAGATCTATGACTTTGTAAACTCTAAGGAGCAATTTGCTAGGAGTCAGAATCTCACAGCCATAGTTAATTAGTTTGGAGTACACATTTGTAGTCAATAACCTCTCCTATATTTTCCATTGACTATTCTTTTTTTCTGACATGTTCCAACTTCACAAAGAAAACAATCATGCCTGAAATTTCTGACTGCATGAGACAGAATCTGAATGAGATTGCTTATTCATCTCCTTTCTTTAGAGTTCCTCATCAAATTCAACTCATATCCTATGTGTCTTGAATGCAATTCAATACCAAATTTTGAGTTAATCTTTAGGCATTCAATACCAAATTTTGAGTTAATCTTTAGGCATTCCTTTTCTACTCCATTTTTTAACAATTCACCCTAATTTCTCATATACATGTTCTGTGAAACCTTTATTATTCCCCCCAAATCTGGCTTCAGATTTTCTCAGACACAATTTTAAATGCATAACTCTGTCTCCATTTCCCAAGTCCTTTCTCAATCCTTAACACTTTTCATTTGAACTGCATGCTTTTTTCCAAAGATAAAGCTTTTTCCAGATCATCATTGGATTCCTGGGTCTGAATGAAGTGGATACATAATTGCCCTCCGAGCTCAGCAACATCCAACAGTGATGACTCTTTTGTCCTTCTAGTAGATTGTTTTCCTCCAGACCTTGGCATGTCATATGTTTCTGTTTTGGTTCCCCTGTGGCAATCCATTTACATTCTTTGTAATCTAATACATTCCAGAAGACTCTAAAATGCTAGAATTAGACTATCCCGTAGAGTTTTCTTCTCTGTTGCTCTAGATTTAGATTCTTTACTCAGAGGTGTATATCTGCTCCGAGATGTCTGTTAATATCAAAAACATGAAAACTTTATCTTTTTTTTTTTTGCAGTTTATTGCTCTTAGGTCTACTCATGAACTCAATTATTCACTCAAGAGTTAGGCTTGGATGATTGAAAAGAGTTCCTGTTTTCACATGAGAGTAATGCAATAATGGTCTCTAGACATCTATCTGTAAGTATTCCTATCATTTTTAAATAGATTTCTACTTTTCCCTCAAGACAAAACTCAAATTCTAAATGATCTGCAATTAATTCCTTAGTCTATTGCTCTCTTCAGCCTCTCTAGCAACATGTGTCAACTTCTATCTCTTCACCTAGTCCTTGAGAAGGACTTCTATCTCTTTACATAGTCCTTATAATTTTATTCATTTTCCTCTAACTAGAATCTCCTCAATATCTTACGTAGGTTTTATTCATTGTTTATTTCTAGCACTACTAAAGCATGCTATTGTAGTTGCTCAAAGTGTCAGTCTGGGTAGACTAGAGGAACAAATTTCATAGGCATGCATATGGATATAAGGAAAGAGTTTATATACAAAAGGAACGGAACAGTGAGAAAGCATCCCATCCCAGTCCAGCTCAATGTCATAAATCCAATATTAGCCCATATGCCTGATATTAGTCCACAATGTCTCCCTCCGACTCACGAAGTCACAGGTCAGTGGGTGCTGGATTCCAGTGCTGGCAGGGGTCTCCCAATGGCTCCTCGCTTCCAGGGCTCAGGGTTCATCAACAGCATTCCGTGGTAGCAGAAGCAACTCATCACTGGCAGGCATCTCCACATGGCCTCTCCAGCTTCAGAGGTCTGGCTCCATCATGGCAAAGCTGTATGGCTTCTCCGGCTCCTCAGACCCGGCCATCTTGTCTTGTCCATGATTAATCATCTCCAAGACTAACTCCCAACAACTGGGAGACAGCTTCTTATCTTCATGAGGGAAATATTGCAAGATTTCCCAGAAGTCTCAGGAGAAAGCCATGCCCACAGAAGCCTCATTGGCTACTCAATGGCTACCTTCAGATTAACAGGCTAGACTCCACCTCTACATTTCAATCATAAAATTAACATAAGCACATGAATGCCACACTCAAATTATTAACTTAACAGGTATTTGCCAATGAGAGAGCATGTCCTAACTTTCCTCCTAAGAGATATTGGTAGATGCTCCCAGAGAGGGATTCTGTGGTTAAAGTCAAATAAGTTTGTACTGAATCACATTTCAAGAGACCAAGACGCACACTTGTATCTAAAAGGCTTTAAAGAGCCCTAAAATGGAGAGAAATAATTTACCTTTGTACAAAATCCAGGATAGGTAGATCTTTAGAGACAAACTGGATTCCTAATTGTCTAGGGCCATGGCAGGGGATGATGAAAGGAAATGAGAAGCTAACACTAATGAGAATCAAAATAAATGTTCTTACTTTATTGAGGTTGCATGATTCTTCTTGATATGAATTACCAAATTATATAGTACATGACATATATGCCAGTAAAACATTTTTAAAAGAAAAGTTTCTTTCCCTTTAGTTTTATTGACATTTTTTCCCTTTTAATATGTTATAATATGGAAAGTCCTTACTTGAACTTTTCTCTAAATAGTGAGGGCCAAAAGGATGTTAAAGAATTAGAAGAGTCGACCACAGGAAAGTAGGTGACGGAGTAACACATACCAGGGGAACTCACAGAAATCAGTATGGGAGGGTTGCTAAGAGGGAAATGCCACACTGTCAGGTCACAGGAGGAACATCATATACAAAAAGAGGCAAAAATACACTAGGTTTTGAGGAGCTGGAGGCTTTTGGCTTACCACAGTGGAAGCTGGCTAGAATTTAACCTTAGTCCCGCCACTGTCTCACCCAGAGGCGGAATCATTAGGAACCCACCCAGGGGCTACATCTCAACACAGCCACAGCTTTTTGGGGAAGGGTTTAAACCCCTCTAGCTCCATGGTCAGGCATCAGCTACATTGTTACTTTTGATTCTCTCCTTTCTTTCCCACCATTCTCAGTGGGCTCAGTTTTCTTTTCTTTTCTTTTTTTCTTTTCCCTTTTCTCTCACACACCATTGTTAACCTCCAGGACACTCCCGTTAGCCTAGGACATTTATGACTGCCCTTTACCCAGCTTAGGGAGCTCCACCCACTGCAGTGCAACCTAAGGCTGAGGAAAGCCCACCCACCTTCCTCAAGAGGAAATCCCCTCTACCTTATTCCTAGGGATGCCCCCACCTACCTTTCTCTGGGGGAAATCTTGCTTATCCTCTTCCAAACGAAATCCCATCCACCTTCTTCTGGAGGAAATCTCACCCACCTTCCTCTGGGGGAAATCCTGTCTGCTTGACTGGGGAGCTCCTTTCCATTCTCTGTGGCCCAAGTTACTGAGGGAACTTCCTCCCATCTGCTGTAGTGTCTCACACAGACTAAAACAGCTTGTCCAATATTCGACAATGCTCCATGCTGTTGCGGGAACCTCTGCCCAACCTCCTCACCATGATCAAGCTGGCCAGGGCGATTGTTTCCATCATGCACAGTGCTTTAAACCAAAGAAGGGACACCCACCTACATTCTATGTCACCCTCATTGCAGCAGGTCCCTCTCTAAGTCCTCTGAAGTGCCCCAAGCTGCTGTGGGCCACACTCTCACAACTTCTTGTGAGGTCACCCAGTGTAGTACCATCCTTGTGGGTTCACAAAAAACCAACCAGTGTTTCCTGGGAGGATGATTCCCCTTCCCCTCCAAATAACAGAATACTGGTTGAGGAGGGAAAGAGCGAAGCCACAGGAGGATAAAACAGTAGGCCAATTCCATAGTGCAATTAGTTGCAGGCAGATCAAAGAAGCATTACTACGAGTCTCCCAGAGAGAGCCCACTTCTCTTTGACACTCTGGAAAATAGAACCGGGCTCCTCAAAAAATGCAATGCAAATAGCAGTCTACCACAATGAACTCAATGGAAAAACAGGAGAAACAAAAGGTAATGTAAGATTTCCTGAACCTAATGATTTCCATAAAAGAAGCAGACATTGATCTGCCATAGAAAGAAATTTTCAGAATGATGCTTAGACTCATACAGGATATGAGGGAAACAATACAGAAAAGGATGGAATGATAGGGGAGATGAAGACCATACACCAAAGGGAAATATAATTGTTTAGGGAAGAAATAACAAAAACTAAAGGCAGATTCATGGACTTCACCAACTGACTGGAAGAGGCAGAGAAGACAGTCAAGCAGACTTAGACAAACATGAACAAAAGTCTAATAAAAATATCAGAGAAGCTGAAGAAAACCTAATAAATACGTGTAATGATATGAAGAGAAGTAACATCTGAATAATTGGATCACCAGAGGAAAATACAAATAATCAACTGCAAAAATTTAACATCATACTGGGGGTTTTAGCTAATAGCATAAAGGAAAGAAAAGGCATCAAAGATATTCACCTGGAAAACAAAGGGGTGAAATTATAATTAGTTCCAGATGATATGATTTTTATATGAAAAATCCCAAAATCTCCATAAGGAACTGTACTCAAAATAATAAAGGAATATGGCCGAATGGCAGGATACAAGATCAGCAAACAAAAGTCTATCAGACTGATATACACATCTGACAAGACCACAGAATAGGTAAAAAGGTGTTACCTTTCACAATAGTCAAGCACAAATTGAAATATATAGGGATATACCTGACTAAAAATCTGAGCCTCCTATTCCCACCAAAGGGCAGTGATGGCCCCCTCCCAAAAAAAAATTGGGATGAAGAAAACTACAGAACACTACTACAAGAAAACAAGAGTGACCTCAACAAATGGAAGAATATCCCATGCTTATGGGCTGGGAAACTCAATATAGTAAAAAATTTGTCTGCCCAAGGTACCATTTATGCTTAATGGTATCCTGATACAATTACTCTCATCTTTCTTCAAAGAAATGGAAAAACTGATTACCAACGACATATGGAAAGGGAATAAGCCCAGAATTAGCAAGGAACTCCTCATAAAGACAGAGTGTGAGGGCTTGCATAACCTGACTTAGGACATTTATATAGCCAAAGTGCTCAAAACTGCATGGTATTGATATAATGACAGATACTCAGACCATTCGAAAAGAACTGATAACTCAGAAATATAACCACCAGTATATAGACAACTGATCTTTGGTAAGGGCCCTAAAAATATCAAATGGAAAGCAGATGCCCTTTTCAACTGGAAAAAATGGATATCTACCTGCAGAAAAATGTAGCAAGACCCTATCTCCCTCTATGCACAAGAATTAACTAAAGGTTGATCACAGAGCTCAAGATAAAATCCCAAACTATTAAGGCCAACAATGAGGGAACTGGGAAAAAACTGAGAACTTTGGTGCAGGGAATACATAAGCTATCAGAAATAGGGAAGGACACAAACACAAAGGATGCACAAATTGACAAGTGGGATGTACTAAAGTTAAAACACCTGTGTACATAGGAAGAATTCACCAAACGATTAAGAGAGCCCATGAACTAGGAAAAAAAATCTTTTAGCAATGAGACATGAGAAAAAGGCATTATTACTAAAATATATGATACTCTGTTAGCATTCAAAAAGAAAAAAAATAATTTTCTACTGAGGAGGTGGGCAAAGGACCTGAACAGAAGTTTCACAAAGGCATAAATCTGAATGGTCAATAAACATATGAGAAAATGTTCCCAATAATTGACCATAAGGGAAATGAAAATTAGATATGACCTAACACCCTCAAAGATAGTCCAACTCAAAAAATCATAAAATTACAAGTGTTGGAGAGGCCCCGATGAGATAGGAACACTCTTCCACTGCTGGTTGATCTGTAGGTATGTGCAACCTCAATGGAAATCGATTTGGCAATATCTAAAACATGTCTAAATTAAGCTACCATTCCACACAGCTATCCCCTTACTGGATATATACCCAGAAGAGGCAAGAAACAAACCAAGGTCAAACATCTGTGCTCCAATGTTTATTGTAGCACTGTTCACAACTGCAAGGAGTTGGAAACAATTCAAATTTCTATCAACAGACGAATGGGTTAAAAAACTGTGGTATATACAGCCATTGGAGTATTATACATCTAGAAAAAGCAGTGATGGATGTATCAAGCACATTCCCGCTTGGGAAGAACTAGAGGAAATGATGGTAAGTGAAATACGCCAAGCACGAAAGGTCAAGTACAGCATGAGTCTGCAGAGGTAAGCTTAAAAATGTAAAAGGGGCAGAGGGGAAAAGCTACTGCATACAAATATTCCTGGGTCAGGTCTAGGTGGTAGGGCAGGGGTCAGATGAAATCCAGGGGTACATATGTTAGCCAACTAAAAGGGGAGGAGAAAGAAAAAAAAACTTAGGTATCAGGGGTACAGGGCACTAGCTCACCTAAGGGGAGGGTATTGTTTATATCTTCATAGGGAAAGAGTGACTAGATTTCAACCCGGTGCACCAAGATGTCAATGCAACATGTGGGCATGAAGCAGGGAACCAACAGAGAGGTGAGAGGGGCTGGCCCCAATCCCAACTACCTAGAAGCCCTCATTCCCTGCAGAAGAATTCATGTTGGAGGACAGCGCTAAAACCACAACTCAGGGACTTGTCTAATGAAAGCACACAGAAGCAAATGAAGGGGGAGAGAGAGAGAGAGAGAGAGAGAGAGAGAGAGAATGGAATATATCCTGGCTGACCAAGCCTTGAGGATGACACTCCTGCTCAGAGCAGCCAATGCAGAGAGAACCATAGAGCCAGCCCCACTATGAGACACAATATCCCCCAGTGATGCATAGCACTATGGTGACAACGCTGGAGACACAGTTTGGGGATTGCACTCCATCTGACCCCTCCCCTCTGAAGTGAAATACTAAGAGCATGCAACAGAACAGTAAAGGGAACAGTGCAACGAAAATAGACTTTGAGACCAGCACCAGACTCAACCAGAAAACACTCATAAAGATCAACAAACAAACCTTGAACTATTTATAGGCTTTTCCTTTTTTTGTAGCTTTTTTGTTGTTTTTGTTGTTGTTGTTCTGCTTTTGTTGTGCTCTGTCTTGTTTTTGTGATTATTATTATATCTGCAGGTCTATCTAAATGAGAAAGGTGGGATAAACAATCTGCAGAAAAAAACAATGATAATGACAGTTCCAGGGCCATGTGGGAGAGGGGGAGGTAGGGGGAAGGAAGTGAGTGTTAACAAACCAAGGGACAAAGGAACAACTAATGATCCAAAATTGATGTTTAAGAATGTGTAGGAGGCCTGGTAGGCTTTATCAAAAGCAAGGTAATGAAGAGGAATTAGTGAACCTCAAAAGAAGTCTGAATATGAGAGTAAGACAAGAGGAAGGTAAAAAGAAAGGAAAGAACTAGGAGGCAAAGGGCATTTATAGAGGTCTAAATATAGACCATCTGGAAGCAATGGAACATCTCCTTAAAGAAGGTCCACGGGGCTGAGCCCCGGTGGTGTAAGTGGTTGTGTGCACAACTGCAGCCTGCGGGCTTGGCAGTTCAAATCCAACGGTAGCTCTCAGGAACAGCGCTGGGTGGCGCCCACGACCACCAGAGGCAGTGATGCCCACCCACAGACACACACACACACACACACACACACACACACAAGAAGGTCCACAGGGAGGAAAAGAGCCAGTCAGAGTGCACTATAGTACCAATGAAACATACAACTTGCCTCTAGTTTTCAAATGCTTCCCCGCCCCACCATCATTATTCCAATTCTACCTTTTATATTCAGCTAGACCAGAGGATATACAATGGTACAGATAAGAGCTGGAAACACATGGGATCCAGGACAGATAAACTCCTCAGGATCAATAATGACAGTAGATTCCTGAAGGGTAAGGTTAAGGTGGGAGAGAAATGTGGAACCAGTCACAATGATTTACATAAAATTCCCTCCTTGGGGGTTTAACAACAGAAAAGTGGGTGAAGGGAGACATCAGATAGTGTAAGACATGAAAAATAATAATTACAAATTATCAAGGCTTTATGAGGGAGGGAGGGAGGGAGGGTTAGGGAGGATGAAGGAAGGGAGGAAGACAGGGAGGGAGGGAGGGAGGGAATGGAGGGAAGGAAAAATGAGGAATTGATATCAAGGGCTCAAGTAGGAAAAAATGTTTTGAGAGTGAGGATGGCAATAAATGTTTATACATTTGTTTGCCTTTGATGCAATGGATTTATACATTTGTTTGCCTTTGATGCAATGGATGCATATGTGGATTGTGATAATAGCTGTACAAGCCTGCAATAAAATGATTCAATAAATAAATATATATAAAAATAATTAGAAGGTGTGAATAGTTTCCTTTATCCAGGAAACACTCAGATGATAGGGAACTGTCACCTTCTTCAACTTTGTGGTTTCTTAGTGGGGCACTAACTCCTCAATAGAGCAGATACATCAAATCTCAAGATTTCTTTCTTTCTTTCTTTTTACAGTTTACTAATAGCAAGAATTAAAGTACATTTTCTAATCACAAAGAATAGCCATATTACTACATTCAGTTTCAATATGTAGCATTCTTTTCTGTTAAGTTCTCCTATGGAGATAATGTAGTTGCCAAGGACCTAATGCACCACCAAGCAGTTATTCAAGCAACTTGGACAAAAAAAGGCATTGCCAACCACCCACCCACCTCCCCCCCAAAAAATTGGCCCAAGTGTAGTTTAAGAGCTTCAGATTTCATAATACAGATAGAATACAATAGAAGTCATGGACCAAGAACAAAGCAGTGGTTCTCCACTGAATGACTTTTATACGATGCTTTCTTCGATTTTCGACAAGGTAGGAACCTCTAATTCACCAAATAGAAATTTCTGACATATGCCACCATGGCAAGCAATGAAATGGAACAATAGAACACCATTCTAGTAATCCGACTTCTTATGAAGAACAACAGGACAGCTAAGTGACTCATCAGCTTGTGTGCTCTTTCTCTGTTCTAGCAATTTGGAACAAGTGTGGGGAAGTTACAAGGTGTTTATGAGCAGTCCAAAATGACAGGCAGAAGAAGTTACTAAGCAACATTAAGACCTTACATTTTTCTCATATGTAAAAACTTCCTCAAGCTGAGAAGCCCTATAATATACAGGTAGAAAGCAATTGGGAGTCATGAGTTTTGGGGGTCTGTTTTAATGAATGAAAATGTTTCACCCAATAATTCTAAAATTCTGATTCACTGTGAGTTCATCATTCTTGGTCTTACAGATTACTTCAGATATATACTGGTAAAACTCTTGTATAGCCATCCACATGAGAGGCCTATTCCATAGAGGCAGTCTAGTTGGTAGGGAAATAGATTCTTTATGAGTCTTAAAACTAGTTTGTTCCCATGTAAATAGCATCTTCTCTGTCTCAATTCTTTGATTTTTTTAATAGGATTCATTACATCAAAACAATTATGTTCATCCTTCTTTGCTTAAGAATATTTGCTCCTGTCTTTCCCTTTCCCTGAAGTGTAACATTACTAGTTTAGGAATTTGTCTGTTACCAATAGTCCTTCTTTCCAATGGCTGGCACAGAATGAGTCCATCAATGACTGAAGAATGAAACAGGACCATGGTGCTAATGGAAACCTTGGCTACAGTGGTGGGTTTAAGAGCTAGATCTACTTATACAAATCTTAAGCTCCTCAGAAGTAGTTAAGTGCTTGTTATAGTCTTCAAAATACACCTAGGAAAAACAATGACAGGCGAGAATGCTTTACTTCTGACTACTTTTCATTACGGAAAATAAGGGTTCAAAGTGAACCGCTGGTCAAAAGGTCAAAAATCAAAACTGAATTCTTAGAGTCTCTGTCCTCTGTCTCAACAAAGCAAGGTGTTGAATAAACTTCAGACGCATCTGCTCTGCCTGATGCTGTGTTTCAGGTCGAGATCCTAAAATGTTTTTCTGTGCTGCTGCTGCTTTTCCCTCCTTTCAGGTTCACATAGTTCATAGGACTTCAGGCATGGTAGTAATGTGTTTCCTCATGAAAGCTGTCAGTTTTTCCAGTATGCTACCATATGTTTAGTAGTCACCGGAGTAAATTATATTATTTTTCTTTTAATATTATTGAATTACTATGATCATGGTTTAAGAATACCAGAGCATTAAATGTGAAAGATTCCCCAAGGGTTTTGGGTAAGGGAAAGGGAAGTTAAATATTGAAGGGTAAATTCTATATTTGTCATCATCTGGGATGATCATATATACCATTTACATATATGTGTGTGTGTGTTAAGAGCTACTCCATTCTGATCTGAAAATAAAAAGTAAAATGTAAAGAGAACAATAAAATAGGGTATTTATTAACTTTTAATAGATTTCATAATCATCATAAAATATTTTTCTAATATAATATAAAATTTTGGGGTTTTTTACATTAAATTTTATTTAAGAAATATTATTTGCTATTGATTTCCGATTGATAATCTGAGATAACATCCTAATAGGAAATAATATGTAGCCAACATTTTTAAGTATTCTTTTTGTTTTAGGGATTTAAGTCCCAGTATTCACAATTAAAGTATAAAATGATATTAAGTAAACTCACATTTCATTTTTTTATTATTACTATTAACATCAACAAAATGAAACCATAGAATTTAAAGAACTTGTTTAAGGTCATCCAAGTAGTAACATTCTCAATCCCACTAACTTGAGAGAGATTACACTCTTAAGTATTATTAACTCTTAACTTAACTCTTAACTCTTAACCATTAAGCCTAAGAAGGGAATGTTTAAATTAAAAGAAGCATCTTTTCATGTTAGAACTTATATGTGGGGTCCACTTCTTCATGGCCTGTCACACTCTACCGCCTTACCTATAATCAAATATAGTATAACCTGATGCTTAAAATAAGAAAAGTCCAGCTACACAATCTCATTTGGAGATTACTTTATTGATAGAGCTCCAGAGACATTTTAAATAGGTATCGCCCTTCTCATCAAATTTGTTCCCTGGCTTTTCTTGCTTATCTAATAACTGATTTGTGTGGGTTAGAAAGAGAATATAATAGAATAATGTGTCCAGAATGATAGTTTTTAAATTATTGTAACCAGAAAACCATACATAATATCAATTTCACATTATAATATTATATACTACATTGAATTAACAGTTTCATCAATAAGAGGGATCCAGAGCAACATATTTACATAAACTGTTTCTTTGAGAGAGAGGAATTGATTTTTCTATCATCAATTAGTTCGTTCTTCTCTCGTGGTATTTTAGTATGAAATGTCAGCTCTCAGACATGACTCATTATTTGTCAGCTATGACAGCATCAAAATTTCAAGGCTTGTGTTTTTTTTTAATTTTCCTCAAAGGAGACAAGAGTTGGAGAAATAATTTACACACAATTTCACAACTTCATTCTATTGTCCCATAAAACAATAACAATGACTAGATAAGCCATTTATTCCAATTTCCTCTAAAAAAGAAAAGCAGCTCCAATAGTAATTTGATGTTGGAAATTAGGGACCCTCAAAATTTTAATTCTGTGATCTTGGAATATATTTTGTCCATCACATTGTAGAATAGAGTTCTCTGTAAGGTCCCTGAATGGTTCAAATAAAAGAGGGCTGGTGGGGTAGCATATTATCTATATGGCTGTTAATTAAAAGGCGAACAGTATCAATGGCTTTGCAGAGGAAAGATGAGGCTTTCCCAATAAAGAATTATATTCATAGAAGTACTATGAATCAGACTCAACATATGGATTGTCAGTTAAGTTTTAGAGTTTGAAGTGGTAAAATGGTTCGTCTTTTGCAGTCACAGAAAGATTATCAGTTCAAATGCACCCAGCAGCACACTGGAAATATTGCCTACCAATCTACTTACATTAGACTCCACCCATTCAACACCCTGTGGAGTATAAGTCTGCTTTGTAGCTCATGGGCCACCATGAATTCTCAATGCCTCTATAGCAGTAGGTTTGGGTAATACTGTAGAAATGTAATATAGCCAATCCATAAGAAAGCACTGCCATTGAATAGCTGGATCACTCATAGGTACCCTTCCATTACAACTGCCTCTGTGAACTTCCCCAGACAAAAGATAGAGGGATCTTTTAAATATTTTTTTCTAAGTATGAGGTCTACTTTTTAAAATGCATTTGCTAGTTTCATCCTTATAACTTGAAAGGCCATTCTCCAGTAAAGTGGAAAAGGCTAAATATTATTGAGTTGAGACCACTTATCTCTTCAATTGATTGAATTCAGTTAATTAGAACAAGAGTTGATTGACCTCTAATATTGCAAGGAATGTTATATTAAGCATTAAAGTTTCAAAGACAAATAGGGCTTGGCCTTTCTTCTCATTATAGAAAAAAAGATCACTCTAACCCTCTCCACATCTATGGCAAATTCAATAGCAAGAGTGAGTACAAATTGCAAACCCCATAGTGGTTAGCATCTAATAGGATTCATGGAGTATATATATCCTAGAGTAACCACGTGAGGGATGAAAATGCATAACTCCATTGTCATCAATTTTGACTAATACCAATCTTCTAAGACTGCACAGAACTGCCCAGAGGCTTTCCATGACGATTAACCCTTCTTTCACAGAGAAGTTAGTGGGTTCAAATTGCTGATCTTTCGTCCAGCAGCAGAGCAACTTTACCAGTGCACTACCGAAGCTCCTTAAAGATGCAGGTGAAAACAATATCAAATGGAAGTATGATGGAAAAATCTGTGTGTTGGGAAAAATATTACAGAAAGGCAGGTGTTAGAAAAGATGAAGGATATGTGAAATAGTATGAATTACTGACAGTTGGAAGCCACTGTTATTAGTGCCTTAGTCAGATAGTAGGGGTCCACATCCCCCATCTATTTCTACTAGTTTGTCTGTATGAACAAGTCCCTTCACCACCTATTCCTCCATTGGAGATGAAGGCAACATGATTGCTTGATAAGGGTATTGTTAATATTAAGCATGCAATTTTAAGCAATGTTCTGCACATAGCAAAGGGCATGTTGCAATCCTTCAGTAAAAGTTTCTTACGCCAATATCTTAAGTTGTAACAAGTAAAGAGTCAATGGGCAAAACCAATAGGGTGTTTGAGTACTACATTTAATACCTAAACCCTTAAACGAACTTTAGTCCAAAACTCAATCTCCAGGGTGACAAATGACAACAGCATGAATCAGGGCCAACATTATGAGTGGATTCACAAAAGTTCATCACTATGGATCTGGCCATAGCTCACTAGCACCGGCTTTACTTCTAGAGTTTATTTATTTAATCTCTGGTTTGGAGGTAACAGCTTTTGTGTTCCCTGGAGTTGTAGAGATTGGTATGTTTCCAATAAAAATAATTGAGGTAAGAACATCGTGTTTCAAATTTACAATGCAATACAGATCTCTTGTTAAAAGGCAAATTCTTCATTTCAAATTGTTGACTCAGATCACACTTAAAAAAAAAAAGTTGGCTGTTTAAATATAGCATGCTGAGAAAGACCAACCCAAAAATATTGTTTGGCTCCACGCCCATAACATTTTCATTTTATTCCGTTAGAATTTGTCTCCTGTGATAAGTGACAGTAATCATGTTAGCCTCCGTAGCACTTTAAATTCACCTAAATGAACCATTTTGTTTTCATCTTCACTAGTTAAAGACGGCCTTTACTCCCTGGTAAATTTTCAGAAAATGATTATGCAAGAACAAGCAATAGTTCCATGAATTGTTTTACCCCTTTACTTATCATCTGTCCTTTTCATCCCATTTTCTTTAGAATCATCATTATAGTCTTGTTTTTAGAAATGTTTATAAGGGGATCATCTGATAATAAATCTAATCTAGCTCTCATAAGCAGATTTTGTTACTATTAAATAGATAGATGCTATGAATCTGTGCTTTATCAGTGACTTAAAAAAATCTCCAGCCAACATACATCTCAGTTTTTTTTTAAGTGACCCTCAGGACACAGTATCCAGCCAAATGCTCATGAAAAACTCCCACCATGCAATCCTTTTATTTTGCTTTTATCTCTCTTGATTTTTGGAGCATCCAGCTCCTTTCTTCCATTTGAATTCTATTGTCTTACTTCCTGAAAAGGTAATGCTCCATTTCATTCCCACTCTTGATGGGATCAAAGCAGAACAGCACTAATGCATGTGTGAGAAGGCCAGGTGTGCACTGAGGCCGGTTTAGGTGCCTCAGGTAGCTACTGTCTTGAATGGTGTAATTTCTCAAGCACTCCTTATCTATTCCATGACAAAACAATATGATCTCCCCACAACAGAGGAACATTTTGATAAAGCAAAGTGATTAAAAATTAGAGACTGCCACACCTACGAGACACTTCTAACTCTTCATTTACTATATATATTAGTCTATAAAATTTACTTATTGCCTCTAGAAATGAATTTCTTGAAATTAGAAAAAGCACCACCTCCCTTCCAGAGGTATCTTGCCATGAATGAGAAGGCATGTTCAAAGGGCTTGACCCAGTGCCTACCGTTACTACATTGATAATGACTAGCAACTTCATTTCATAAGAAAATCAACCATGTAAAAACATTCTGGGAATTATCAATGAATTGCACATACTTTCTAGCTAATATGGATGTGTGAATGAGTACATGAAACTCTTACCCGAAGTAAGATTTTATGATGCCGCCTTATTATTGTGAAAATATCACTGGTGGAGAAAACAATGGGGAAGAGGCTTCTTTACAATTGTATCTATAGATGTCTCTGGGTAGACACTTCTAAAATAGAGGTACTTCTGCTAGTATAAATATTGCAATCATATCATGAATCAAAAGGTATCCCAGTGATACCATATTACAGAGTTCAGCTACTTAAGGCTGGCAATTCCAACCCACTAGCCACTCAGTTGGAGAACGATGTGGCAGTCTGCTTCCAGAAAGATTACAGCCTTAGAAATTCTGTAAAATAATTTTACCCTAATAGGCTATTTGAGACAGAATCAACTAGACAGGCGACAATGGAATGTAGCTTATCACACATATATAACATTGTCATATATCCTGAGTCTAGCCAAGAGAAGCATCCAGGAAAGGGAATACTTAAAATGTTCTTCCAAGCCTATATATCTCATCATAGTCATTATTGGTGGAGTAAAATTAGATTGGGGGGCAATCAGTCATCTCTTTGTCTGGTCTCTCTTGCTACAACCCTTCCTTCTTTCAATACTGTGAAAGGAAAAGCATGAGTCATAGAATACCTGCTTAGTTTAGACATCATCTTAGAACATTTTCCCAATGACATTAACCTCACTATAATTTTTTTCAAAATTAGTTTTGACCATCATCTTCCAAGACATGAGATTTCTCTACAAATAAGCAACCAAAATATGAAAGGGAGGTATTGCCACAACTCAGCCCCATCTACCAAAATTTTTATCTTTATGTAAATTTTGACATTGCATTAGTAAAATTTGGTCTTAAGTAACTTTGCTTTAACAAAATATGCTAACTTCAGTCAACTGTCTATTTTAGAGTATCCAGGGACTCCCTGCAAACTCACCCCAACCTTAGTATTATAGATGTTTCTTTTTCTCCTTTATTGGTGTTGACATGTTTGAACACTCTTACAAATGCATTATTATATACTTATATCTCTTGGATTACATTTTATTTACTGATTCACAAAATCACATGTGGAAGGAAGTTAAACACAAAGGGAGTATGTATGTGCAGAATGGGTTGCCTTTAACAAATGGAATCCCCAACTTTTCTGCTCAGAGAGCCCAGTGATGGTCAAGTTATATTCTGGGTTTATTTTATTTTTATTATAAAGTTTAAGTGGATTAGGAAAATAATAGTACAATTTAAAATTGAAATAATGGAAAATCATCCTTCATTTATGCTATTTTAATGATGAAATATTTTAGAATTAATTTGCATTTATGATACTTATTTGATAAATTTTTTAAATTTTTCTATTGTGAGTTGGGTGAACTATTCAATATCTTAAGTTTTGATAGCCCCTTATCTTATAGTATCAATGATGGTTAATGAAAATGTCCAGCTTAGATTTCTGAATTATGCTTTTACCCACATTTTTTTTCTTTTTGCTGTGAATTCAATGAAGCTTCATAGAACACATCAGATTTCCATTCTTATTACTCGTTCTCTGATGAAAATATAGTCAAAAAGTAATCTCTGGGGTGATCATGCAAATAAATCTAACATTTTGATGGAACCTGATATTCACTTTGATATTCAGTCTGTTTGAAGGATTTCATTTATTTATTTGTGTACATGCATTTGTCTTGCCTTTTTTTAAAAAAATGTGGTCAGTATGAAAGAGAATCATGTTAGATACCCTAATATTGTTAGAATCATTCTAATTTCCACTATTCTGTCAGAATTCCATGGACTTTTGCCTTACAATGGACTCACTCTTCTGTTCTCTTCTTACCTCTTGGTGAAAGAGCTTGGTTATCTGCAATTGGAGCAACTAGTTGCAGTAGTGTTGTTGTTGTTGTTGTTGGTGTGTGTGTGTGTGTGGTTGTGTTTCAAATGTTTAAGCCTTGGTATTTGGTTTAAACAATGCTATTTGGTTTCTAAGTATAAAGTCATCAATGTAAAAATTACTACTTTGAAATCCCAAAGAAGAGGCTATGGATCAAGTGGAGATTATTGCTGTAGTTAGGAATTGGGAGAACCATCCCTTCCTACCCACGAAAGCGTATTTGAATATTTACCATATCCTAAGGGTTGCCTAGGCTGTGGTCTAGCAGGTACTTAGGGAACAACTTCAGCTTTTACTTTACTGTGACCTTATGGTAAATCAAAGAATTGCTTTATGTATCACGTTTATTCCTTGGCTTCTTAGGTTTACCAATTAGGAATAAATCCTGAAATGAAATTTGTAACTGCTGAGAACATTTGAAAACGTAATCCACCCTCTGAATTTTCTTTGGGGGTTAAAAACAAACAAACAAGCTGCCATTTCACCGGTAACTTTCAGGCTGACACTCTTCTCATGAAATCTAGAACACATTTGCCAGTTCTGCTTAACGAAATCACAATGGACAAGGCGCTTTCTGCCTTCCCCACTAACCCGAGGTATCCATGCAGACGCCTGAGAGTCACCAGACTAGATCCTAACTAGGGCAGGAGTCAGGAAGATAACTCATTAACGTTCCAAGGATAATACACAGATTCACTCCCAAGAGCTAGGCTTTTCTAACTTTCCTCGCCATTCTTTCTCAGGTTCCCTTCCCCCACCCGACACCAGAAGCCACTCAAATTGCCACCCGTGTCGAGTTTAACTTACTGCAGTGTGATGCAGGCGAAGGCTGGGCGCATCTCAGAAGCGAGAGCAACTGCTTTTTCCGGAGAGGAGCGGGGACCAGCCAGCGCAGTATCCCTTCCAATTCACACGCGTTCTGATCGGGAAGCTGGCTCACAGCTCGGCTTCCCCAGAGGAGTGCAGCTTCAAGAACTCCGCTCGCAGCATCTCCTCCTCCCTACTTCCACCCCCTTCCAGAACACACGGCCCATTCTAAACAGTGTCTGAGAGATGGAAATCTACTTCCAGTTCAGCAGCGTGAGGTACCCGCAGCCCTCCACTCCATCCTTTGCAACTCAAACACGGCGGAGGCAGCAAGAAGGGGGTTTCCGGAGACTGAAAGTCATCTTGGACACCCCCTTTTCCACCTCTCACTCCTCCTCCTCCATCGCCCCCTCTGCACCCCTTTACCGCTGCCACCTCCAGTTTCTCACTCAAGCTAGGTATCACAAATGATTTTGTTATTCTCCATCACAGTAAGCATTTGAAGGCTACTGAATGTGTCAGAGATTAAATACCTGTTGTCCATGACATCAGTCATCTGTCATCTTTCTTAATCCTTGGTTAAGATGGGTTGATTGTGTGTGTGTGTGTGTGTGTGTGTGTGTGTGTGTGTGTTGTGAGGGGGAGGCAATCTGCAAAATTGCAAGCAAGAGCCCAGCCTATGTCTGGCTGCAGCTACTACAGCTGCTAATGCTACTATTGCTGTTGGAGCTCGTGGAAAAATAAGACAAGAAAAGAGTGCTTACAGCTATTCAAATGCCGGTCCAGCAAGGAGACAGAGAAGGCGCCTGTGCGAGGATGGGTGACTGTACTGAAGACAATAAGCTTGAATCATGGTGATTAATCCCACTCGGGATACGGTTCCTTTCTAGCAAGAAACCTGATCCCTAAGTGCCCTCTCTCCTCTGAAACTTTTGTCCTTCATGGGTTAGAGTTCAGCTGCCACCTGCCTAACACTTGGAGCCCCTGCTGTAGCAGCTGTGCACACTCTCTCTCTCCTAAACTGGTACGCAGGCAATCAGGTAACTGGAGGATGGAAGAGCATACATTAGAAAGGGCAAAGAGGCAAGAATTTGAATAGCTAGAGGGAAACTGTATGTATACATAATCAATGTGATATGTATGAACCAGGGCATAACTCAAAATGATTTTTAAAACCCTGTGTGGACAATAATTCATTTGGGTAGTGAAAATGTAAGTTGGCCAGTAATTATGTCCATTTCGTATACCGAGTGCAGCACCAGAGTTTCCAGGGAGTATGTTCGCCAGCTTAGATGTGTATCTATTTGATATACATATCCCTCTGTGGCTCTCACTGCCCCCAAATTAACATCCCACGTAATATCCACTGTGGTTTCAAGAGATTCACATCTCTGTCAGCTAGAGATTCTGGTAAAAACCTACTGACTTCTGACATCCACGGACTCTCCCACTCTCCCCTTAGTGGTTGCTCATTCTCTGCCCTCATGTTTTTCTGAAATACATTCTCACATAAGGAAATTTTCAGCAGAACTGAGATGCTGAAGAGGTTCGTGAAGTCCCCCACAGCTTAAATAATCCTTTTTCATAGTAACTTTACTTTTCTCTAGCAAAAGTTTATCTTCACTTTCTTGTTCTGAAAGAGATTGAGTAACAACCTCTCTTAACACACACACCACCATCACTCATATCTCATTTTATAAAGTATGATTTATTTGAGCTAAAATTAAACTTAATTCAATTGAGTTCTATTTGCAATATGCAAAATTTTATCAGATTTGACATAGATGACTATTAACCCAGTGGTTAGGGCTGTAAAATAAGGGTTAAATTGGACATCTGGGGAAGTAGAAAGAGGACATTTCTTGGAAATTTAACAAAAGATCTACATGGAGGAAGGAAATCCAACTGGATTAAGTAACATGTCTTCCCCAAATACATTTATTTTAAAAGGACTGTCTTTACTTAATTAACATATGTTTACAAATTATCCAATAAATTTTACCAAAACCAACTTAACCACATTGCAGCAGAAAATATCATGCACTAATAGGGAGTTTTTTAAAATAATAGACAATATATGTATTAAAAAGAAATTCAGAATAATTTAAAATATCAAATTATGAATGGTGTGATATCAAATATGCTAATTATCAAATTATGAGTGCTACTTATTATAATAATTTTCAATTGGCTATGCTAAAATACTATTATATATAAAGCACTGAGCGCAATAGTGTTTCATTGATAGAATTCAACTTTCCTTCAAGGAGACCAAAGTTCAATTGTCAACAAAACCATCTCATCTGTACCCTCCATCTATCAGTCAATCACTATGATGCTAAAGTTTTATTTATTTATTTATTCATTTATGCTGAACAGTTTTCAGCAGAGCTTATAATCTAAAGTAAACCAGGAAGAAGTACTTAGCATTCTGTTCCCAAATATCAATGAATGGTCTGGGAAGCAAACAAAAAACAAACTCACTCCCATTGCGTCAGTTCTGACTCTGGGAGAATTGTGGATTTCTGAGACTGTAATTCTTCATGAACGCAGAAAGCTCAGGCTGTCTCCCACAGTGCTGCTACTGGTTACAAATTGCCAACCATGCAGATTGCAGCCCAATGCAGAACTGCTACACCACCAAGACATGCCAAAGAACAATGAGGTCGACACAACTTGTGATCCAAATAGATGACACTAAGGTGTGTTTTCCTCTTCAGTACTCCTGCAATTAATTGAGGTGTCCTCAAAATCCAGTATTTTCAAATGCATGGAACTAGGTGTAAACCTGGCCATTCAAGGTTATCAGTTACTCCTAAAAACTCCCAGCATTCTCTGTCTTTTTTCAGTATCCATGCCAGCATTTAGTAGCCTTTTAAAAGTTTCTCCTGGATATGATCAATGTCCTGTTGAGGTGGCAGTGGGAGGGAGAGACATAAGCAAGGGAGAAGGGTAATCATTTTGATCATTGCTGAAATGTAAGATTTGGGACCAAACTATATCTATCTATATATATATACACAAACACAATGTTTATGTTACATGTTTATATTGTAGGGTTATAAACACACACGCATATAAATGGGCAATGTTGGAATGGTCTAGGGGGCTACAAAACATGTGCCTACATTTTGTTCTGGTTTCTGAACTACAGTACAGCAGATTTTCATTGCAAGGGGGTGTTAATTATTTGGATTTTTTTTCCTGAAAAGGGGGTGCAGACCAAATAAACTATGTTGTAGATTATAGTTATCAGAATTGGGATAAAGGAAGAAAGATAACATTGTTTTCCTTAATCATTTATTGGGTTCTAATTTTGCATTCACCACATTACAAATTATGCAAATATTTATATTTTGAAAATTATTCTTAGATTTCATAGTATAACATATTAAATCTAATCCATACAACTCATTCTGATTTACACTACTCTTTTACCCATGTCAAGCTTTTGAAACCCAAAAACTGAATAATGGAAAAACACAACAGTGTATATCTCACATGGGTATCAATTGGATTATTAAGAGTGATAAATATATGTTGATAGCAGGTGGAAAGACATTAAGGAGGAAACAAAGGTAATTCTTCACTTCTTCAAAAATATATACATACAAAAAAGGAGTAACTTTGCAAATGCTATAATTTATAGAATTTTGCAATTGTAATAACAATATATGTATGGTTACATAGATAGGAATATACACACAAATGTGGAGGAAAGCACATATGACCACACAAAGGTAGAGGAATATGTGTACCTATAAGCATATGTATATACTGATCAATACACTTTGCAAGCAAAGGAAGCTTCAAAAATTATGTGAAAAATTAAATTACACTGAAATTTTTCCATGAACTTTTTAGAGCTCTATCATATGTTTATATATTAAAGAAAATACATATGGAGACACAGTTACAGATACTTCCTAGATAAAACTACACAGCTCATAGAATTGGTCGACTGGATGTAAGGAGCAATATAGGTAACTGCACAATATAGTTCATGAAGATAATAGTCTACATCCTCGTTTGGTGAGTAGCAGCATGGGTCTTATGTCCAAAAGAGCAGGTGTCAGGCATTGGTTATACAACTTTTGATCTCTACTTGTCTGCATTAAATAAATAAATGAAACTAAAGACTCAAGAAAAGTTAGTGTATAGTATTAATATCCAGTTCCTCGATTTATTTGGTCTACTGCCCTCTTTCCTGGAAAAAAAATGGCAAACCTCAAATCCCCTGGCAATTAAAAATGACTAAGTGCAGGAAACTGCTTCTGCACCAGGTGTTGTTGGAACTCCTCTCAGCAGTTGGTGTCATCCACTTTGGGAACCACTAATGTGCATGAATCATGGCGTCACCTACCTTGAGATCAAAAGAATCAGAGGGTACATCTCTTTTCAACCACTCTGATTGACAATAAAGCACCCTTACAGATAAAAAAGGAGAGACATATAAAACAAAATTTAAATTCATAAATATAGTCCAGACAAAAAGGACCAGAAGAAACATGGGGAACACCTGAGACTATTGCCATGGGGTACTCTTTAAATTTGGATCTCAGTGACTCCTGGAGACAACCTTTCAGCCAAAAGACAGATTGTCTTATGAAATAAACTAAGTCATTGATGATTACTGTACTACTATAAATAATAATCTAAAGAAAAACAAAGTATAAGCATTTGCCCCACACAGAATATGAGAAAAGAGGGGGAAAGGAGTGATTAGAGCAGTTATATTAATGGAAATATAAAAACAGAAATGTATATTGAAATTAAAAGGAGAATGACAATGTGGAAAATACAACCAATGTCAAAGAACAGTATGCTTAGTAGCTGTAAAATGAGAACCTATTTCTCTGTATAAATTTTAATCCCAAACACACACTAAATTATTTTTCAAGGAAGCTATTGAATTATTTTATAGATTCCAATGATATAATCTGCAATCCCATCACAGAGAAGGAGCAAAAGAGACCAGCGTGTTATTCCACTCTGTGTGAAATCATCCCGAGTCAGGTAGATACAGAGACAGCTGACAACAGAAATAGTGAAGACATTATAAAACATTGCTGATATAATTACCATGATGAGGAGCAAAGACATCTGTATCGTATTTAAGCAAAGGTGCCCTCCGTCACTGAGAATACATTTTGTATTCTCAAAAGAAGATCTATCCACAAGCGACATGATTTCAAACACAGTCATGGGATTTTAGACATTCTGCCCCGACACTTGTCCCTCACTAAAACCACCATGATATACAGTGTCATCACTTAGCACTTTTTAAAATAGGTTTTTATTCTTATCACTATTTTAAAAATTCAATGTATTGGAGGAGGAGTAGTTACAATTTAAACATTCTTAAGAGACCTCATTCATTAGATATCTTTTGTCTAGACAAGCAGGAGGCTAAACATCTGGTCTGTGTAGAAATTGAAGAATTATGACATACTGAAAAATTGGTAATGAGCATTTAATGCCAATTTGATTAGCTTCAAAAATTCCTTATAGCATTACTGAAATTTAAAGAAGAAAATGGCTTCCTTAACAAAACCACCATTCACATTCTAAGGTCTGAATATGGACAAAGAAATTCTAAATTGAATGCTTACACTTTCTCCTCACATTGTGCAGGAGTGGAAACTAATGCTCTAGAATGTAGATCAGTGTGACTATGATTGAGTGAAAATTCTGAATGGCTCTTGTACCCAAATTTGTGCAACTCCCAGCAAAATGGTTGAATGGGACTCTTCAAAGAGGGCATGTGTACCACCAACTGGGGAGATTGGACAGATTTCATTACTACCCCCTAGGTATCAGGGTGAGCCGTCTTAGAAGCAGCAGCAGAAAGAGCAGCCCCCAGGACCATTTCCAAGAGCACATCCAAGATTTCTCTCTGAAGTGGCAGAGACCGCTCAGACCAGAGGCACTCTTGATGCTGCCAGGAAGACTCAGAGAGCAGGGCAGAGACCCTGGGGTACTTCCTTCTCATTAGGAACCGTCGTGACATCCTGATTACACATTAGGCTATTAACCACAAGGTCGGCAGTTCAAGACAACCAAGGGTTCCAAAGGAGAAAGATGAGTCTTTCTGGTCCCACGAAGAGTCAGTTTTGGCCGCCCACAGGAGCGCTTCTAGCCTGCCCTATCAGGTTGTCAAGAGTCATAATGGGCTTAATGGCAGCAAGTGTGTAGGTGGTGCTGATGTTTTCACCTCATCTGGCCTGAGACTCTGTGGTCGTTCGAGACCATGGAAGCCAAGAGAGACCAACTGTCTGACCTTGAGAAATGTGTGCAATCCTTGTAGAGCTCAGTCCTCACCAGTATAAAGGGAAAACAATTATCTCATCTAATTCAGATCTACACATACAAATATATGGAGTAGCAATGTTCATTCATCTTTCAGGAAATTCCTTCTCGGCTACATAGTAAAAACAATGGTAATGAAAGCCACCTTCGATGTGGTCAAATTGTTTCTGACTCATAATGACCCTGACTTCAAGGTAACAAAACACTGCTTGGTGCTGCACCAGCCTCACCATCATTGCAATTGTTGCTGATGTTGTGGGAAGACTTTAGCTGCAACTCCTGTGTCAGCCCGTCTCCTCGAGGGTCCTCTTCCTTCTCTCTGACCTTCTGCTTGCTCAGTGATGATGTCCTTCTTAAGAGGCTGGCCCTTTCCAATTGCATGAGAGACAAGTGCTGTCATCCTAAAATCTAAGGATGCACTTGGAAGTTATACTTCTTTCAAGGTAGTCTTATTTGTTCTTCTAGCAATGCATGGTATATTAAATTTTTTGCAAATACCATAATTCGATGGTGTCCATTCTTCTTCTGAAACTTATTTATTGCTAAACTTTTGCATGAGTAAAAAGTGGTTAACAGTATCATTCCTTGACATAGACCACGCCCCCCCCAGAGGAGATGCCTTTATTTTTTCTTTCCAACACTTTAAGAGATTTTATTGCAGCAAAATTGCCTAATTCAAGTCATATTTGATTTTGTGATTGCTGCTTCCACTTATTGAACGTGCAGCCAGTAAAATGAAATTCTTGTCAACTACAATAGCTTCTCCATTTATAATGATATTGCTTATTGATCCAGTTCTAAGGTATGTGTGTGTGCGTAACTCAGGTAGAAGACTGTAGTCTTTGCTCTTTATCAGTCAGTAGCACTTAAAAAACCAACAACTACATTTCAATAGAAAATTAGAAATGAATTACATAGGGGTAGTAAACTTACTGGGAGACCTCTGTGGCAATACTCAAAATAAAATAAAATTATATCTCAAATTCAAGGAAGGTAACTGGTGTTGTCAAGGGACATGGCTGGCCAACAATAAATCAAGTGAATTAATGAAAAAGTGGTTCAGCTGAACTTTCTTTCATCCGCATAATATGTGCAGTTCCAGACTAACCACATATTAAGAAAACTAAGAAAATGTAGCAAAATGCAATTTAATGTACAACATAAAAGACCTATGACAGAAAAATTGTCATTTTTGAAATTAAAGTTTTATCTAGGAAATTAGCAGTCTGTAATACAAACTAGCCATTTATTTACCTGTCTCAATGATGGATGTGGATTGTGGTATAATTGATTTAGGAATGGGCATCCACAAAGCATTTCAGAAAATGGCTATATTTTATATTCTATGACCTCACTTTATTACTTAGGCGAATGCTTTAAAAAGACAAAGCAAATACAATCTGTGTCGACTTTATTATAATTGTAATGATAGATTTAGCTAGTTGGTACATTGTTCCTTTCTGAACCTTGAATAAATCTCATCACTACTAACACTACAGGCCCTGCATTTGCTTGTCTTTTCCCTCAGTGATATTATATTCATACCTATACAGATCTCTGTAGTAAAGACATACAAACGATAGGAAATACATTGATCCAGAGCTGAAATCAATCACCTGAATGTCAATTTTTAACTAAGAACTTTTTCCTAAAAACTGAATCTTTAAAAAAAAAAAGCAGGCTGCAAATTTCAAGAAAAATAGATAGTTTGGGTTTAAATGATTTACATAATTACACTTACCTATAGTGTCTCACACTAAGAATACATTGTACAATTAAAGCAGACACATATTTAAGATACACTTTTTTTCCAATTGGCATGACCTAAATTCAAAAACCATTTTTGCCCTGGATAATTTATCTAAAAGTGGCTTTTGAGGTTGAATAGTTTCGTGAAACACTGATACATTCACATCAACAGAAATTGACATCAAAATTATAAAGGAAATATTGTCACATGATAATATCAGAAGCTGTAATGTCAAGATACTTTATACAAATATATATACATATATAATTGTTGTAATTTAACTTTTACTGCTCCTAAATGTATATAAAATTTAAAAGCCGTTAAAATTATATGTTTCTAAATTACATGTGGTATATATAATTTAGAAGCAGTAAAAATCAACTTAAACAGCAATTTTTTCCTTGAAATAGTTCTTTCAGAATATAAAATAATTTAGAAGATGATATATCTCCTTTCTAGTTCTCATTTGGTTCACCAAAAGATTTATTTTCAGTAAGAACCAATACTTATTATGCTAGTCACTAAGCTTAGAGCTATATGTCACACAAATGGTATCTCGTTTAACTATAGGAAGCATTTTGTTGGTCAAGCACGTTCGTTACTTTCAATTTTCAAATGAAGAAACAGAAACACGGAGCGTTTATGTAAATTATCCAAGGAGACTCAACGTGTTGCTCACAGAGTCATCGAGTCAGTGCTGACTCATAGTGGCCCCTTGTGAGTGTGTCGAAGTCAAAAGTTCACGCTTTCTTTGTGGTGGTTTCGAACTAACTACCATGCAGATTGTAGCCCAGTGCGTAACCACTACCCCACTAGGGTCCCCATAAAACTCAAACCAATTCAATTTACTCCAATATTCAGTACTTGAACAACTGAACTGAAAGTAGACTGCTCATGGAAATACAACAGAATAAGTGATTCCTCTGTCTAGTAAGTATAGCCAGACCAAGACTTGAAGAGTCAGTAATTTGCAAATCATTGTATAGTGACCTGGTTTCACAAGGGTTAAAGTACAAAATGGTTAACTGAAATGTCAGTGAACTGGTTTCTGTAAAGATGTATGCAAATGCTGAAAGTAGTTTTAGAAGAATTTAGCATTATGTAAATTTTATATCCCAGTGTTGGAGCATAAACATTTACATTTTCTTTTTTTAAATAGTATTTAGCATAATTATTCATTAAAGAGTATATTTGTTATTTATTTGATTAATATTTGCCAATCTCCCTTTCTTTTAAACAGAGTTCTTACATTTTTGTGTTTTTTCTCATTCACATTATTGCTACACCACTTAGCCACACTGTTAACAAATGATAATTCAATGCTTAAAGAGCAATTAGGGTTAGAAATAATAATTTGAGAAGAAATTATTTTCTTTATTTCTTAAAAAAAGACTATGTTTCTAAAGTCTAAATTATCTGAAAAGTGAGCTCTACCCACTGAGGTCATTATAAGTATTTTAATCTTAGAAAAGCATCTGTGTTCCATGAGCCAGGTCATTGTTGTAGTGACAGTTTCAGTTAATCCCAGGTAAGACAGGAAATATGTGAAAAATAAAATTGAGATCATTGATAACATCAATGAGTCATTCTCTTGTGCATTTTGTAGCTTTGTTGACATAACAACATGTGGAAATATTATGTAAGATCAAAATAATTTATAGAGGCCAGAGAAGAGGGTTTGTTTTAGTGTGTTAGATTTAGAGGAGCCCGTTGGCATAGTGGTTATTCTTTGAGCCATGTGATATTATGGACTAGAGAAATAAATCTTTATGTGTATAAGAGAGAACCTCTTAAAAAGAATAATTGTACATTAAGAAAACATCCCAGTCTAGTCCAGATCTAGTCTGTTAGTCCAATATTAGCTCATATGCCCAATACCAATCTATAAAGTCCTCTTCAGATTCACAGAACACATGGAATGATGCTGAACTTAGGAAGACCACAGACATCTGGTTGGAAATTCTTGTGGATCCAGTGGCAATGGAAGCATTGCAGCACTGGCTGGGATCTCCACATGGGTTCTTCACCTCCAGAGATCTAGTGTAGCTCGCATGTCTCTTCTCAACAGATATGTTTCACAGGAAATGTGCATGTGCCCCACCTCCAGTGAGCTATTTATCTCCTTTGTTCCTCTAAATGAGTTCATCAAGCTGCTACTTGATTGACAGGCTAAACACCACCCCTCATTTTTAAGTCTCAAATTGACAGTAGATTATGTAACTACAACAGACAGTCCCTTGTCAGTTTGAAACTTTTCACACTTCGTTAGTCATATATAATTTTCAAAGACAATAAAACCATATCTGTACCTAACAGGACAAAACTAGCACACATACAATTCAGTATATGCCAGCCTCATTAAAACATAATGTTTTACAAGTGAGCAAAACAAAAATATTTTATGCCTAACAATTGCAGTTAAGTAATACCTACACCTTAATCCAATAATCCTATGAATATATTCTTCCACCTAAGAAAGTTTGTAAGCCAGTTACTTCATGCTTTTGTTCACCCCATTTGGAGTATCCAATTTCTATATGACCCACTTACATCAACCCAGTGCTTTGAGGTGACAATCATATTCTTTGATATGAAGAATCTTCATCTTAGTGCAAACCTTGTGAACTTCACATCCATAAGCAAAATGAATCCTGGACAGGCCATCCAGTTCACAGGTTCAAAAATCTTCTCTTTATTTGGTGATGTTTGGGTCAACTTAATGTGAACTGCCTCACTTAGTCTCACCAGGGTGTCCATTGCTCATCTCACCTTAGACCATGGATTTGTCACAAATTTTCAACAACCCTAGCCCCCTTGAGCTATGTCATGAACTTCAGACCAGACAACTCATTCTCATCTTCTCTTCTAGTTGCTGTAAACCTGTTCAATGTGTTTTAGTGGCCAAACTGAACCCACCTCTTTATTGTTGCATTTCTCTCACTTATACTCAACAAGTTGATCCAGGTGGTCATCTAGAAATCATTGCAACTTGCCCATAGACTCTCTTAATAGTTCAGTCCCAGAGTGGAGCATTTCTCCAAAGTTCCAGATTTTTCCAGCTTCTGACAAAAACCACAAGTTCAAGATTCTAAAAGCCAAAGAATTCCTCTTTCTCCACAGGCTGCTAAATACAAGATGGGCAGTTTGAAACCACCAGTCACTCCACAGAGAATGATGGAATTTCCTACTCCTAAAAAGTTACAATCTCAAAAACTCGAAGAAGGCAGTTCTACTTTTTCCTATTGGGCTACTATGAGAGCATTGACTCAGTAACCATAAGTACTTTAAAATTTTGTAACAAATCTAGACCCATTTTGTAACAAAAATATGAATTCTCTTTGGACACGCATGTGTTGTCATATAGATAAAATACCCTCAGTCCCAAGAACACGGGTATAATCTTGCTTAATATGACTTCTTTAAATCTGAACCTTCTAAACATAGGAAGCTGTCAAGAATCATCAAGTCTGTTCTGACTCATAAGGAAACTTTGCACAGAGCTAAACACTCGCTGGTCCAAGGTGATCCTCACTATTATGTTTAAATCCATCAATGAAGTTACTCTTTCAACTCATCTTGTTGAAGGTCGTTCTCTCCTTTGCTGCCTGTCTGCTTTACCAAGCATGAGATCTTCCTCAGTGTGCTGCCTCTGCTGACAACATTCCCAAAGTACATGAAATAAACTTTTGCTCTCATTGCCTTTAAGAAGCATCTGGCTGTATGTCTTCCAAGAAAGATTTGTTTATTCCTTGGCAGTCTATGGAACTTTCTTTGTCAGCAGCACAAATTAAATGTGCTCATTATTTTTCAGTCCTCCTTATCCAGTGTCCAACTTTCATGTGCAGATTAGGCAATTGAAAATATCATGTTTTGGATTGGACACACCATAGTCCTCAAAGTTACATATTTATTTTCAGCACTTTAAAGAGATCTAGTGCAGCAGATTTACCCAATGCGATGTACCCTTTTGATAGCTATCTTTTGACGGCTTATTCCTTGAGCATTGATTGTGGATTCAAGCAAGATGGTATCCTTGACAACTTAAATCTTTTTTTTTAATCCCATTTTGCATAAGATTAACCAGTTGTGATTATTTTGGTTTTCTATACATTGAGTTCTACTCCATGCTTAAAGAATGATGCAGGCCTTAATCTTCGTCAGCAAGAGCTTTAAGTCCTCTTCACTTTAACAAACAAGGCTATATCATCTGCTTATAGTGGGTTGTTCATAAACCTTCCTTAAGTCCTGATGCCACATTCTTCAATTCATATAGTCCAATTGCTCTGATGATTTACTCTGTCTACACATTGAATGAGTATGGTGAGAGGAAACAGCTCCTTTGCATATTTTTCCTGATTTTAAATGAAGCAATATGCCTGGGTTCGGTTTGCACAATTTCCTCATGATCCATGTACAGGTTCTGCTTGAATAGAATGCAGTGTTCTGGGATTCTCATTCTTCTCAAAACTATCCATAGTTGTTCAGGATCCGCATAATTTGTTATAGTCCACAGGCAAACGTCTTACTATAGTCAATGAGACACAAGTAAGCATCTTTCTGGTATTCTCTGATGTTAGCCAAGAGCCAGCTGATGATATCCCTTGCTAGAATAAATAGGCAAAAAAAATCCTCAGATGTTTCAATATAGATCTTCCAAGTGTCTTCTATCCCACCCTTTCTGAATCTGGTCACATAACAGTATTATATTAGTCTATAAGCCAACCCAAATTTGCTGTGTAATTATTTTATATTATATAACTAGAACCTATGCAATTTTACAATAAAATAATTAACCAAAATTAACTTTAAACCATGAAGAGACATTTAGTGATTTCACTGGCGGAACTAGACCAACAGGTAAGCAATTCAGATTATGCACTTGTTAGTGTTGAGTAGAATGTATTAGAACTAAACCAGGCAAACACAAGGAGGATCATGCAGAAAGCTGTTGGTTAGTTTATATGAAAGGTAAACATATTTAATGAAGATGGAACATGAATTTTGTGTTAAAAAGAATCAGGCACAAAATCAACAAACATTCCTTTTCTAATAATCATTGACTAAGACTAAATGGATGACAACATCAAACTACTTAATGATAATCAAAATCTGTTAAATTGCTTATTTCGTCCCCATCTTCTCATGATTTCCTTGCTGACTATTGGATCTATCCCTTGTTGGATCTTTGAGTATTCATGCATATGTTTGTGCTACAAATACCAGCTGCCAGAGTGGGGGTGGAGGGGTTAAATATTTCATGGAAAAAATAGAATTAAGTAGTAATGGAATTTTCCAAGAGTTTTTTGAAATCCTGGCCTATACCCTCACATATGCCTACAAAAATCTCTCATATTATTTAAGGAAAAAAAGAAAACCAAAATTCCTATGTCCCCTTCAATTAGTAATCCTTCAAGTTTTCCCTTGTTTTAAGGAATTTTTAAATTATTTGACTTGCTGAAGGTCATTGCTACATGCCATTTCACTATTTCAGACTTCATTGTTTATTTCAAGATTCTCACTTTTCCTAATCTTCCTCATCATAGCAGATGATCTTCTCTTCCACTTTATCAAGAGATATGGTGCTGTCAAATGTTTTCCCTGAGCCTCTTACACATAATGTTCCAGCACCATGGATCAGCGAATATGCCCTCACTATGCTTAACGCTACTCCAAAACATTATTCAAAATATACTCTCTGATCTAAATGAATGATGGCTCTTGCTTTGTCTCTTTCATGGTCAGTTCAGAATTCTTCATCTCTAGAAAACTGACTATCCCACCTGTTCATGCCCAAACACCTGTGCGTTAAAAAGTTCTAAAACTTTTTCCATTATATAAAGGTCTATCAAATGTTCCTGTAACCCATATTGAACATGTACTTTCTTTAAACTAGTTATCTATTCATTATCCTATCCATAATACTCACAAAAGAGTACTATGTCTTCTTCGAAATATCAAACTCATAACTGTGGAAAAAATTCTTTCTCATAATATCCCTATATGACAGAGTTGAAATGTCTCTTTGATTTTCTGAGGTTGTCAATATTCACAAAACAAGAAGTCTCATACTTCTTCCATGGAGCAGCTAGTGGTTTTGAACTGCAGACCTTGTGGTAGCCACCCGACATGAAAGCCATAATGCCACCAGAGCTCCTAAGTACCAGGCACCATATAAACACAAATATGAGCAACATATATTTCCTGATATCAAGAAAGGTGTATTTTAGAGGTGGAACTGCCCAAATAATCAAAGAATTACATAAAGCTCAAAAAGGTAACAAGAAAAAAAAATATATATATATATTTTTTGTTTTTTGGGACATCACTGCCCTCTGGTGGTGGGAGTAGGAGGCCCAGCCTTGCTACTGGATTTGAACCTCCAACCCAGTGGGCCGCAGTCCTGTGCACAACCACTATGCCACCGAGGCTCAGCCCAACAAGAATATTTCAAAGGTAAAGAGGGTGAGCTAAATTATATACAAGTTAAAAAAATATATACAAGTTAAAAAAATATATACAAGTTAAAAAAATAACATTGGCATTATTGATACTGATACTGGCATCATTGATACCTGAAAAGAATTTTCAAGAGGACACAGTGGAAAATAAAGATGTTGAATCTTCAAATATGATGTGTAAAGAGGTGGAATCCCATCACTCCTGTTCTCACATCAAGTAAAGAGTTGAACAAAATTAAAATCAATGACTTTCTTAGGTCTAACAAATAATTAAATCACAGCTAACTTTGCCAAAAAGTTTAAGAACATCTTAGCCAAGATCAGCTTCTTGGGAGAAAAGCCACTGGAGCTGTTAGTTGGAAGGCACATTTAGCTGCAGCCACATGAGCATCTGAAGGGAAAGATTGTGGGGAAGGGAAGAATCCCCTGTACTCTGTCAGAGGGATTGGAAAAGTATAATTTTGAGATAAATCTTAGGAAGAAATAGCTGTTTTGAAATAAGCATGAACTTTTGTCTATAACGAAGACTTGTCTTCAAGGAAAATATTTTATGCAATCCTGTTCTCACGAAAACACATTGGTCATTTAAACAAATCGGTCCCCTTTTAGCCTGCCTTTTCCCCATACTGAAAATAACAGTGGGCTTTAAAAAAACTCCTGTAGGTCACAGTAAGGACAACCAATTCTCATGAAAACAGTAGACATAAGATAAAAAGATGCATGACATTGAGTAAATCTGATGCATAGACTTCTTTAGAGTACTAAAAGACAAGGCTGTTAGTTTGATGACTAAGGTACACCTGACCCAAGCCATGGTATTTACTGCTGCTTCATATGCTTGTGAAAGTTGAACATTGGATAAAGAAGACTGAAGAAAAATGTGTGCCTTTGAACTGTGGTGCTGGATAAGAGTATTTTAAGTACCATGGACTGTTCAAAGGACAAATCAATATGTGGTGGGAGAAGTACGGTCACAGTTTTCCTTCAAGGCAAGGATAACAAGATTTTCTCTTCCATGCTTTGGATTATTAAGAGAGATCAGGCCTTGGAGAAGAACATCATGTTTGGTAGACGAAGGTCTTCCATGAGACGGATTCACAATGTGCTCACAACAATGGGCTAAAGCATAAGGAGGAATGTGAGTACAGTGTAGGACTAGGTAATGTTTCATTCTGTTGTGCATAGATAAGATAAATAATGTCATTTGGGGTTGGAAATGACTCGATGGCCCTAGCAACAAAAGCAGTAACAAACCTGATATTTGACTATAATATTTTAGCATCTGTTTCATCCACCCCACCAGGCCATCAATAGGATTCCAAAATAGTTCCAATGGATGGCTCCTGAGATAACAGCATGGCACAAATTTCCTCATGGTTTTGGAGGGTGAAATTCCAGAGGAGCATCTACTTTACATTAACTCCTTTTAGTGGTCCCAAGGTTCTCTTCTAGTTTTGAGCAGTTGTTAACAATCTTTGGCATTTATCTGATGGTCCTAGATAAGTCTGCCTTTGTGATTATGTGCCATCTTCTCTCTGTGTATTGCAATCTGTGTTCATGACTGCTACACTCTGGTTCTATTTTGTATAAGATACTGTGGTACAGAAACAAATCGAGAGACACCCATATGTGTATAAGAGAGAGCTTTATATCAAAGAGAAATTGTTTATTAATAAAACATCCTAACCCATTACAGATCAAGTCCTTAAATCCTATGTTAGCCCTGGTACCAGTCTATAAATTCCTTTTCAGATTCACACAACATATCCAAGGATGCAAAATACAAAATCACAGGCCTGAGGATGGAATGTCTACTGGATCCAGTGGCAGGGGAAGCATCTTCAGGACTTCATGTGGCTTGTCAGTAGGAAGGTGAAACAGAGAGAGTGTGTGCCCCACCTATAGTAAGGAAAGCAAGGGTTCCCCGAATCCTCAGGAGAAAGCCATGCCCACACAGAGGCATCATAAGCTCTGACCTGATTGACAGACTAGACTCCACCCCTTTGCTCAAGTTGACAGGTGATTATGCAAGTGTCACAGACCACCACTTTTCAATTTGACACTTTCACATAACTCTTTAGCTATATACAATATTTAAATAAAACAGTAAAATCATATCTGTATCTTACAGGACAAAACTAAAATGCATACAATTCAATACATGCCAGTCTATTTAAATGATATTCTATAAGTGAACAAAACAATATTCTATGCCTAGCTAGTGTAATTAAATGAACACCTTTACCTTAATCCTGTAATCCTATATCACTCAACCTTTGAAAGTTTGTAAACCAGCCACTTCATACCTTTATCCACCCAATTTTGGGTATCCAATTTCTAGACCCCCTATCCACCCAGTATTGAAGAGACAGGCATGTTCTTTGATGTGAAGTACCTTTATCCCAGTTGGAACCTTGTGAGTCTTCATCCATAAGTAAAATCAAACCAGGACGGGCTGTCACAAAGTCAGCCGCAATAAGCACCACTTCACAGACTCAAAAATCTTCTCTTCATCTGGTCAGGTTCTCGTCAGCTCAATGTGGGCTGTCTTTCTTAGCCTCACCAGGGTGCTCCCAGGCTGCTCTAACTTTCGACCATGAGCCCCACCACAAATTATCAACAACACTAAGCCCCTTGTGCTAGGTCATTAACTTTGCACCAGCCAACTTGCTCTCATCTTCTCCTCTAGGCCCTGTGAACCCGGTCCACAGGGTCAGTGACGGGATCAACCCAACTCTTCATTGCTGCATTTTTCTCACTTCCACTCAACAACTTGATCCAGTGATCATCAAGCAAGCTCTCAGTATGCCCACAGGCTCTCTTTAACAATCCAGTCCTAGAGCAGAGCGTTCCTTTCATGGCTCCACATTTTTCCAGCCTTGGGCACAAATTACTAGTTCAAAATACAAAAAGCCAAAGAGTTCCTTTTTCTTTCAGTCTGTCAACAGGCCCCTAGAGAGCTAATAAATCCAATGTAGTTTGTTTTTGATGCCTTGGCCACTGCTTCCATGGGGATTATTTTGTATAATTAAGTAAAATGAAATATCTGCCATCTATAATCTTTTCTCTATTTGTGATTATATTACTTATCGGTCCAACTGTGAACAGATTTGTTTATTCTGTTATACTAAAGGTTGGGTTTTGGTTTTTGTCCATAAGTGTTTCAAGTCCACTATACTTTCAGCAAGGTTGTGTCTTTTGTATATCAGGGGTTGTTAGAGTCTTCCTCCAGTCCTGATGCTGTGTTCTTTTTCATATAGTCCAGCATCACAGATTTCTCACCCAGTTTACAGATTGAATATATATGAAAAAAGAATACAAACCTGATGTATATTTTTTCACATTTTAAATTACTCAGTATCCCATTGTTCTATACAAAGGATGTCTCTTGGTCTGAGTATAGTTTCCACAGGAGGCCAATTGGCTGTTCATTCTAATATTCTATAATATTGCAAATATTCTTTGTTACAACTTTGGCTATATGCTGTGTCTAATTGGATGGCCTGGGCTATGTTGTGACATTTTATTCTTGGCTCCAACACAACTATTGTGACATTCACACATACATTCTGGGTGACTGAATTTATTTTATAATTTTCCCTCATTAAAGGTCCAAAGTTAATGTTTTGAAAAGAGAATATAGCAATTATTTTTACTGGTTTGTTAGGAAAATAGAAAAGAAAATTTGTGAACTTTCACACTATTTTTGCTAAGTTCAATTGAGTTGTTTCTGATACATAAAGACCCTGTTACAGCAGAATGATTCCATCTGATTCTACAGTATCCTGACAGTTTTTATGTTGGAATCCATTATTGCACACACCGTGTTGGCCAATCTTTTTGAATGTCTTCCTCTTTGTCAACAACCCTTTACTTTACCCAGCAGCTTACTCTTCCCCATAGACTTGTCCCTACTGATGACATATCCTAAGTACACAGTATTACCTTTCTCATTTCTGAGGAGTATTCTCTTTGTACCTATCCAAAGAAGATGTGTTCATTATTTATGAAATTGTAGCATATTTAATATTATATGATTTCTAATTATCTTGTCCTAGACTGATAGATATCTCTACTGCTACATCCATTTGTAGAAACATTTTCTGTTGGTATTCCATCAATTCTTGGAGCCTTGCTATTCACCAGTAGCATCAGTCCCACCTTAAACGTCAGCTATCAATACCATACCACCAGTTTTCAATCATACATTGCTACCTCCTGAAATAATTTAGCATTGGCCAATTCTTTGGTATAGTGATTCTATTATTTACATCTTCTTTTGGTGTTCCCTGAATAATTTGATATTTTATATACAAAATTCTTCAGTATTACAACTCTAGGCTTAACATTTTTTGTCAATCCTTGAGAAATGTTAAATATGTTCTTCCCCACCCTTACTCTAAGTCATTGTACATGTCATTGTAAAACTTTATCTTCTTTATCTATCTCTGAAAACTTCTATTATTTTATGTCATCATGTATTCCTTTTTCTTTAGTTATTCTACATCCAAGAGCAAATATCAGAGAAACCATAAAAGCTGACAATTTAACTCTGGAACTTAAATCTAAGAAATATAAAGTAGAGATGTAAGCAGAAACATGTGCAATAACTAATATATCATGCTATATATTAAGTTATAAATGAAAATAAATATTCATTAACACAGTAGATTTTAAAAAGTAATGTATTCATCCTGGCTGTTATTCTGCGATGAAGAGTAATTATGACCTGAAATATGCTACAGGAGGGGTTAATCTTGGAATTATTAGGCCGAGGGAAATAAGTCATTCATAAAAGCAAACTTCATGAGATTCTAAGATGAAATGTTATGACATTTTATAAATATTAGAAATTAGTAGTAAATAATGAATATATATTAATTGTAAGTACCATGGATTCAGGAAGCTTAGCGAACATTTTATAGAGATAGATATATATATCTAGTTAGTGTTCACTCTCCATAAAACTAAAGAGAACGCTTGTAAAAGTCAAGGAATAAATAAAAGGGAAAGTCATCCCAATGGAAGGAACAAGAAAAAAATACAGCAAACTTTTCATTCCAAATATACAATAAAACAGAAAGTGCAGTGACGTGTTTAAAATATTGAAAGGGCTGTGGGGGACAAAATCTCACACACTTAGAATTCGATGCTCTAAAAGTGCAGAAGAAATAAATATTGTCTCAAAGGAAAACTGAGAGGACTTATTCCTAGTGTATCTGTTCTCATAGGAATATTAGAGAACTGAGCAGAATGACATGTGTGGATTTCCAAGAATGTGAAGCCTAATATTTCTCCTGCAGGATGAGAGGATTTGAACCACCAGCCTTGTGGTTAGCAGTGCAGCATAAAACCCACTACCTCACCAAGACCCCTCATGTGTTGGGATTGATTCGACAGCTATGAGAGTTTGGAGACTTGTTTGCAAGGACTGTTTAAATAAACTTTTTAGAAAGAAAAAAAGTTATAAAGATCAAATTTAGATGTATATCAAGAAAGATATTTTGGTTGATTGTAGTTTGTGAATGAAATAAATGTCAGCAATATTAAAAGAGAAACCTAGATGGTATAGCAGCTACACATAGGGCTATGATCTACAAAGTCACAATAACCACATGAGAAAGACTGGGCTTTTTAGTCCCATCATCTATTACAGTCTCAAAAACCCACAGAGGTCACTATGAGGAAGCATTGACTCATGGCAGTGGGAGTTTAGTAAATATTACAAGGGACAGATGGGAATGACTGAGCATATTGCTTTGTGAAGTAGAGTCATTAAACAAGTTGAACTCTAGGGAAATCACTAAAACAATTTAAAAATTATAAAGATATGCTGAGATAAGGAAACATCATTTAAGTTAGCAAACTAAAAGCAGAGAATAAGAGGACAATATATAGAAAAAGGAAAAAGAAAATGTATAATAACTGGAAAACATAAGCTTGAAAGATAGCAATCCTGTTACATGAATAATAGATGAAATGGGTAAGTTAGAAGATAGAGACTCTGAGTGGGGAAGGAAATAAGGTCCAACATACCTTGTTTACAAAAAGCACACATCAAATGCAAGATACTAATAAACATCATAAAAAATGAGAAAAGGTATATCATGGTAATATAAATCAAAACCTGGAGTAGCTATATTCATTTCAGACAAAACAGACTTTTGAACTAGAAAAAGTTCAGGTATAAAAAAGGACCATTGACTAATGATGAGGGACTAATTTTTCAATAAGACATAATAATTCTTAACATGAATGAGCTTGACAATAGAATGTCAAAATATGTGTGGGAGGAAAGATAAAAAGAAAAAATAAACTACTGTGGTGGGAAACTTAAGCTTCCTTCTATCAATATATACCCAGCACACAGAAAATCAGAAAAGATAAAAAAAAAAAAGTCATATATCACTAAGTAAGCAGTATCCCCAGAAGTAAAATAAGAGAATACTTAGGTAAAGTCTCAGTGTCTTGTTTTATGAATCCAGCCTCCCTGGGGAGGGGAAAAGGACTGTTTTTCTGTGATATGGAGAGAAGCAGTTTAAATAAGAACTGGCCTAAGGGCAATTAGAAACTTAGATTCTATTGTGATGATAAAACACAGATTGTCTTGGGTCAGCAAGGCTGTCATAGCGGGCAAGAGGGGAGGGACTTTTTTGCTTAGTCCTTAGGTCAATTAGAGAAAGGCGGTGACATAATGACATGAGCTTGTCTATTTCACTACTCTCTTCCAGTTTTACCAGAGAACCAATAGCTCATAGATAAAAATGGGGAAAATAGAACAAAGCTCAATTTTGTTAGAAAGCAATAGCAACAATGCACATTTATTAGCTTTGTAGAGACTATCCGCACCTCTGAGAGGACTGCACTAATTACCCTGCACACTTGCTTCAGAAACCAACCATACAGGCTACCTGGCCAACCAAACTACAGACAGGCCGATGCCATCAGTATAAAGACTGTGAAATGTGCTCCTTGGAGCAATCAAGGGTACCAGAGAAAAAGCTCGGTCTTACTCAAAACACAAAATCAAGGACGCATGAAGAGCAAGTACTATTAAATGAATGAAAGATAGGGAATCGAGGATGGAAACGAGGATAGTTCTACCACATCATAGAGAGTAATGTTTGCATGGCTTATTCACTTAAAGCATAATGCAGTGTGCGCACAGACACACACACACACACACACACACACACACACACACACGACACAGGCACATTGTGAGATTCAACAGAACCGGGGATTCCTAAGGAAATTTGGAGCATTGAATGTGTCTATGTGTCAGTCCGGGTAGACTAGACAAACACATTCATAGACACGCATATGAATATAAGGGAAAGGTTTATATACAAGGGTAATAGAACATTGAGAAAGCATCCCAACCCCGTCCAGTCCAAAGCCATAAGTCTGATATTAGCCCAGATGTCTCATACTAGCTTATAATGTCTCCTTTCAACTTTGGAAGCATGTGGGATGACACCAGGATAATCACAGGCGAGTGGGTGCAGTGTCTTGTGTGTCTGGTAGCAGTAGAAGCATCTCAGTGCTCGCAGGGGCCTGTCCATGGTCTCCCAAGCATCTCAGTATTGGCTGGAGCCTCCACGTGGCTTCTCTGGCCCCAGAGGTTTGACTCCATTAGGGCAAGCCCATGTGGCCTCTTCTGTCTCCTCTATTCTCCAGGAATCCAGATCGATCAGCATGCTATGATCTCGTCTTGCCAGTAGTTCATCGTCTCAGAGAGCGAGTCAATTCTCTCTTATCCAATTGGGAAATAATAAAAGACTTCCCAGAATTCTCAGGAGAAAGCCATGCCTACACAGAGGCTCATTGACTACTCATTGACTATCTCCAGATTGATAGGCTAGACTTCACCCCTACACTCCCAATCATGAAATTGACACACGAGTACATGACTGCCACAGTCTATTAGAAAATTAGAGTCAGCAACCCAGAGCTACTACTTAGGAAAATATCAAAAGGGTAATAGTATAAACCTAAAGTATATAGAAGTAAAGAAATGATAAAACACAGATAAAAATAAATGAAATTGAAAATAGGAAATACCTAAAACCAATAAAATAACAAAGCCTAGTTCTTTGAAAGGAGTAATAAAGTCTCCAAGCAGGTCAGTGGAGGAAAAGGGACAGAATTATAAATTAATATTGGAAATAAAAGTGTGTTCATCAGTACTAAACCCTTAGGAGGTATAAGGAGGAAAATAGAATAGTCAGAGAATTTCTATGCCTACAAATATACTTTAAATGAAATGAATCAATTCCTCAAAAGCTACAAACAAAACCCAATGAGAAATAGCTGTTTGGGGGTTGCATATAAATATATATGTTAATGGATCAACATATTAATAATTTTCAACAGAGTGAAAGTGTCCATTTAAAATTATTCTCTGGTTTGCTGGTTTAAGATTGTTGCCAGATAACACTACCATGTGATTCATTTCACTTTGGGCATCTGATTTTTTTTTCATCTTCAATTGTGATTTTCTTGTTTCTTGTAATGACAAGTGACTTTTCTATGTACATACTTCAGCATTTTTCAAGTTTTATGATTCTCTGTCAACAGTATCCTCTCAACTCATCTTTTTTCTGCAACTTTCAGAATCTTCCTTTGTCTTTCTGTTGCATTTTGTCCAGAGGCATTTAATTGTAATAGGGCAGTCTGGTAAAGGATGAGACTGTTTGGTCAACCATCACAGAATCAGAAGTTCCATGTTTCTAGATAATATCGTACATTAAATTATAACATATATATATATATATATATTTGCACACATCTACTTACAAATCTGCTTAACCATTTCATATATGATATTTCATTCTCTTATTTCCAATTCTTAATTTTTTCTCTTTGACTGTATCTTATGTAATATTTAATATCTCTAAATCCAAGTCTTGTGTGTCTCTGACAGTGTCAGCTATTTCTCTGATAGTGTGTTTTACTTTTGTGCCTTATAGTTTTTAGCACTCTGCTAAGTTACCATTAAGCTTTGCTGTGAGGATTCTTTACATCATTCATCTAATGTGTTTCTCCCTTGAAGATTTGCATATTTTCTGTCAGTTTGGGCTTCAGGCTTTTAGAATCACTCACTTGGTTGTTGAGCCTGTGAGCTGCGAATTCATGAAGGAGCTTGTTTTCCATTCTCAATTCACTGGGGAGATTCTCTTATCTTTCTCCTTCAGCACTGGCTGTTCAAGACCATTTTTCTTGGAGTTTCCCTTTGTAGATGTGATGAGGGGGTACAGGGTTTTAATCTATGTTACTAATGAAATAACTTTAGCAGGTTCCAGTTTTGTGCAATGGTGGGGAGCAAAGTGTTTGTAGTGACGTGTTCTTCTACATTCTTGGGACCTGGGTTTCTTTGCCCTGTATTCCTGATAGAACTGATCCCCATGTTCACCTGTTTCAGCAAATACCCACCACATAAAGCTGGCCGTGATGCGCTGCTTGCCTGTCCAGATTCATTATTTCCATTTGTTTTTGCTTCTGAGCACTAGTTGCATGTCTAGTTCATTGACATAATTAACTGAAATTCAAACCTTTCATTTATCCCTCTTTTGTGGTTGTTATTTTCATAAGGGGAGTCTGCACACATCTCATCCACTGTGCCTATAAGCTTGCGAACAGATCTGTCGCGATTCAGGGAATGGCCACTGGGTTTTCTAGTAGCTCTCTATTTGAAAAAAGTCCAATGGACACTCATGTGCAAGCTTTGCGATATTTACAGGAAAGAAAGACTCAGTAATATTAGAACATTAAATTTAAACAGCAGTGAAATTATATCTACTTTGTAAAAGGAAGTTCTGATTCTTGCTATTTAGAAAAATGATACCTCTTCTTTCAATTATATTTTTTCAATTTCTTCCCCAAGCTATATCCTGTGTTCACTAAGAAAAGTGAGAAAATAGTAAAGCAATCCAGTGAAGTAAAGAGTTGAAATATATTATGTTTATTTAGATATAGATTTTTCCACTTTCCACTTCTTCTCTATGCTGATTTGCAAAATCTGTTTTAAATTCTGTGATTTTGAGACAGAAATGTTCAAGTTATGAAAGTTACATTATTGTTTAGTGCATTTCCCAACAAGTTATATATTTGATCCTCTTAAAAGTTTGGTATGACAACTATATCGCAAATCTCATTATACCTTGATGATTTCTTGCTGCTGTTGACTTGTTTCCACTCAAAGCAGCCCTGTGGGACAAGGGAGAATTGCCCAGACAATGTTCGGGGCTCTCTGAGCTGAAAGATTCAGTTGCAGTGGACTTGCTTTGTTTGGGAACCTGGATGTCTCATCTTTCTCGAGTGAATGAACCAGTGGATTTGAATCATAGATATGTAGATAAGCAGTTAACCCTTCCTTGTGCAATGAACTACTTAAGGTGAAAGCAAATTAATTGAGATGTTCTTGCTGTGGTCTCTTCAATTTGAAAAAAATTTGTAAAAATTTTTTTGAAATTGAAAAAATTGTAAATTGAAAATGGAAAAATTGAAAAAATTTGTAAAAAATCAATTCAAGTTTATTTTTAAAAATTTTAAATGCTCTTATTGGGGGCTCATACAACTCTTAGCACAATCTATGCATAAGTCCATTGTGTGTCAAGCACATCTGTGCATCTGCTGCCCTCATCATTCTCATAACATTTGCTTTTTATCCAAGCCATTGGCATCAGTTCTTCATTTTCCCCTCGCTCCCCATCCCTCTCTTCCTCATAAACCCTTGATAATTTATAAATTATTACTTTTTCATATCTTACATGGACCAATGTCTCCCTTCACTCACTTTCTCATTGCTAGTACCCCTGGGAAGAGGTTATATGTAGATCCTTATAATTGAGTTCCCCTTTCTACTCCACCTTCCCCCCACCCTCGTGGTATTGCCATTCTTATCACTGGTCCTGAAGGGATCATCTGTGCTGGATTCCCCATGTTTACAGCTTCTATCTGCACCCCTGTTTAAAATCATATCATAATGTGCCCACCTTCCCATTGGGATAGCCAAAGACAAATGTATGCATAAGTAAATGTGGTGAAGAAAGCTGATGGTGCTCAGCTATCAAAATATATAGCATCTGGAGTCTTAAAGAATTGTATATAAACAAGTGGCCATCTACCACAGAATCAACAAAGTCCACATGGAGGAAGCATACCACTTTGTGTGACCATGAGTTGTTGAAGTTATCAGGTAACAAGGAACTAAATAATTATTAGTGCAAATGAAAGGGAGTACAGGTGGGGACCCAAAGTTCACCAGCAGGTAAAGAACTTCTCCTTACAGAGGAGTTGCAGAGAGGAGACAAATTAGTTAGGGTTCAGTGTAGCAATGATGGAACACACAACTTCCCTTTAGTTCTTTAATGTTTCCTCCTTCCCACTATCGTGATCCCAATTCTAGCTTCAAGTTTAGTTTTAAATACAAGTTAAAAATAAATGAAATAAAGGATAAAAATTATACATTCAACTAAGATTTAGTAAACAACTCCAATGTGTTAGGCACTCTGGTGATTCAGAAATAAGTAAATCTCTGTCCTCATACTTGCCCCCCAGTGGGTGAGTCTATAGTGATTTATTTAGTAGCAACCATTGCAACATAAGGAAGTATCAAATACACACATATAGAAAGATTTAATACCTAATTATCTTATTGTCATTCTAGTCTAATCCAGAATTATACTTAAACTGTGAGAATTTCATATTTATAAGATCACAATCTCTTTTCCCAGTCAGGTTTTAACAAATTATCTATGATTATACATATTTCTTCACCAGTATACATTTTATGTCCATTCTTGTGTCCTGGTTAGACTCACCTTTGCCTCTGGTTACCATATAATACTGAAGACTGAGGCAGCTGCATGGTTTCCAAGACTTCTGCTCTGCCATGAGGCCTCACAGAGCCTTCCCTTGAGGGCAAGAAGATCCCCACAGGTGTTCTGAGCTCCTGCCCCCGGACTCTTCTAAATGTCTACTGCTGGCTCTTATATCGATCTGTCTTGCCTCTCTAGCACCTGGTCTCCCGATGTCCCAGACTTGCTTGACTTCCACCATCATCCAGTGGAGATAATGTGTTCTATTTTCCCAATATGACAAGTGCTGCAGTTTTTTAGTAGCAGACAAAACTTCATTTATTCACAGAGATTCGCCCCCATGACCTTCTGTTGGAAGAGATCTGCTCCAGGACCAGCAAGCATACAGCAGCCATCTCTCGGTGAGCCAATAGCAAAGCAAACCATCGCAACTAGCTCCTTAGCTGACCGACCCCCCATGTTTCCTTTTGCAGCCGTACAGATCACTCCTGCAAGTCAGTTTCTCAGCACAAGGGCCATGGACCAAATGAAGTGCCCTTCTTGAGGAGATGTCCCCGAATCTTTGGAGGGGTGTTCATTATACAAACCTAGTATGAGAGCAGCATGGATGAGTCTGCTAGCTGGACCACAGGGGCTCAATACTATTGGGTGGGTTTTCTAGCCACTATTTGCATAGTACATTTTACCAATCCCAGGCAAGATTGTGGCACAATCAATCATTTTGTGAGCATAAGAAGACAATAGCTTGAAATGTCATTTAAAAAGACTTGAAGCACTGCATGATCATTATACAAGGAAACTTTAAAAAAATCTGCTGTAAACTTTCCATTACATAGCTTCAGTGAAAATTATATCTATCTTTCCTTCAGTATCTTCAATTTAATTTGCCTATAGTGATTTTTATAGTGATTTTTTATGTCCTCAATTAAACTCTTATTTTTAGCATAGTCCTTATCACATACTTTTGAAAGCTTTGTGTGTCTACTGAAAGATTTTATTTCATTTTCCATCTACATACGAGAATGCACTCTCCTGAAGTTACCATACTCTACTACATTTTCTCAAAATAATAATTGATGTTATTTATGTCTCATTCACATCTCTACTTCTTATGTTAAATGTTCATTAATCAGTAGAATATTAAAAACCTAAATCTCATAGCTATATTGATTTTAATTTTAAAAAGACAAAGTTTAACAAAATTCTGCACAATGGGAGTGACTAGTTTTTCTACTTTGTGTTCTGCTGCTCTACAATTTTGATTACTATTTAAGAAATTAGACATAGCGAGTTTTCAAGAGTCCTACTGGGTTCTCTCTGTGATGACATTTCAAAATGACAAGGCATTGCTTTCCAGCTATGTGACAATCCAACATGTTTCTCTGGAACCTAATCCCTGGTCTTACTTTTTAAAAAAATGGTGGGGATTTGGAGGAGGGCTCTTCTGTCAATAGTGAGTGCTATTTTTGTTTCTAATGTTCACTGCATGGCAAACACTGATTTCTAAGGATCTTTCCTTGTTTTCTCTCTGCTGGTGTTCAGTGCCTTCAGGTCACAGTTAACATTTGGGTTATCTCTCAGCTCTGAAATTAGTAAGTGAGGTTTCAGTGCTTCAATCTGATGAATAATTTCAACTTTCATTGGACACCTCAAAAAATGTAACTTCACTTATTTTTATTCTTTTGACATCATTAGCCTTCAAAATCATTAATTGAATGAATTAGAGGAGAATGTAATTCATGATACTTAAAGGGACCTTCAATAGCATATCTCATTTATGTGTATAGTAATATTCTAAATGAGCCGGTATATCATAAATGAATACTAAAGATATGAACTAGCAGTCACCTGGTAATCTGCCAGATTTTAAACTTTTGGATACAAGAGTGTTTTTGCATGCTATTAGCCATCAATCTATTATTTCCATGAATAAAAATTTAGTCTCCATTGATTTATTTTTCATCCTTATTGTAAGGTTAAGTTACCATACCCTGCAGGATCTGAGTGAGGATAGAAAATAGAAGCTTTAAGCCATAAGAAATAATTGAAAGCTAATATTAAGAATAACCAATATATTTCACCACACTTGTGCCTCGTGCTAATTTTTGTATTTAAAGAAACCTCTTTAAAGTATTTTTTCTCATAAAATGCATATGATAGCGTGAAAAGGACATACAGAAAGCTAGTACTTCCTGAAGAAAAGACCCCTATGGGGGTGGCATTAACCCCCATAGGCATTAACCCTATGGGGGTGCCAACCCCAAATCCATCACTTTGAACTTGCCAGTCCCCCACTCTGAGAAAGGCATGCTTCCTTCTACCACAATGATACACCATCCAAGAAACTCCAAGACATGTCCACTCTGCCCGAAAAGGTCATTTATTAAGGCAAAATTGATTCAATGGCAGTGGCTTTGAATTTTGAATTCTGGTTTAGAGAGAAGGAAAAAATCACAGGCAAAGTCACACAATCACAATAAGGAATGTTTGCTTCCATCAATCCCTTTAATCTGATTTAGAACTTCATGTGGCATATGGATTTAGACTTGACATCTGCTCAACTTTTACCCTTCAGTGCATTCTCCTCAGTGATTAAAACAAAGAAAAATAGACCCATATACCGGAATGTCTTTGCAACATCATTTTACCTATAATTTTATATTACCTTTGGAGCCATTTGGTCCTAAAAGAACATTGCTAACACTGAGACAGGCTTTACAGCTGATGGGAGTATTATTAGACAGGGAAGCATTCAAGTGCCCGCTGTTTCTGAGCAGTCAGCTAAGGCATCAGTGGGCCTGTCTCCTCGTGTGCATTAATGAGTCTGTAAATGGGATCCCAACTTAAAGTGGCAGCTTATCGATGTGTGAGTTCAGAATGTTTATAAAGGGACTTATTGATGAGCAGGACAGTGTCTATTGTGAGATTGTGTGAAAGAGGTGAGTATATCTAAACAGGATTTTTATTTAGGAAAATAACAAAATTTCTTTGGATTTGGGAAAAAGAGTCTCACCAGAGAGAATCCCACAGCAGGCTCCATCATCACATTATTTGCCCTGAAAAAAAAATCTTAGAAATTTCTAAACCTCTACCCCCACCTCCAATTTATTTCACCTTTCACTTTTTTTAAACTAAAAACAGACAAAATTTATTTGTCATTTGAAGTGGAATATGGCCCTCATAAAGCATAATTGGTTCGATATAAAGTGAGAATATTAGTGCATGGATAGTCTTTACAAGTCCTTCAGAGTATATAAGGTATAGAATATTATACTTCACTGAAAACTTGTACATTATATTTATGCATACTAACACTGGGGATATCAAGAAGGAATTAGCAATGTTCTTTCTGTTTTTCTTCCATCTCTTTTCTTTCCCCTTCCCCTTCTCTCTCTTTATTTCCCTTTCCTCTCACCTCATGACTTCCTCCTTCTCTTCTTTCCACATATCTCACAGCACTAAGATTCTTTTGTTTTGTTTTGGCACCAAGATTCTGTAGAAAGATGCTGATCAAAACCAGTCACCTGGGAACTTGTTAAAAAGTAAATTCTGCCTCATAGGGTATGAGAATTTTGCATTTCTGAAAAGTACCTGCAAAAACACAGAGTCACCATTCAAAAGCTAACATTTCCCAAGTTTTTATTCCATGCAAACATGGGACATTGTTACACCCTATTTTACTGTGAGTGTAAATGTTGGGTGGGAAGATGGGGTTTCAGGAAATTTATGTTCATGAGATAACATGATACTGATTATCACTGTTTTAGCCCATCGCAAGTAACTCATGACTCCAACAGGCAAATACATACATATGTCACTGAATCTCCTGCTATTGCTATAGCCATAAATTAAGTGGCAGGTGTAAGCAAGAGAAGATATTGTTTTTGCTTTGGTTCCATTAAAATTAATGGCACCAGTCACTAATTTCACCCTGAAGCAAACACCATCTAACTTCAGCAGACCATGGAAGAAGAAATATTACAAATAGGGATGATGCTATCATAAACTTCATTTTTCTTCCAGAGTTTGTCACAAACAAAAAATGGAAGCAAGAATGAGAGTTATTATTTCCATTTTTGACAAATTTTGGAAAATATGCAAAAGCATTTTCACCTGAAGTGGGAGGGGAACAGGTCTTATCCAAGTAATGACGTAGTAGCAGGCAAAGTTCAGGTAGTTCCTCAATGACCTATGATGTGGGCTGCAAAGACAAGAGCAGGGAAATAATCACTGCCACTCGTGCTCCATTTCATTCATGCATTGGTTTATTCCAAGTAAAAGGGGTATACAACCCCTGCTGTGGTCAGTGCACTGCTGCAGACAAGAGCTCACAGTAATCTGCTTACTGTGAGGCTCCTAGGGGAGGCTGGCGTGATCAAGGGGGAATCGATCACAAGGATCAACCTGCAACCCCCTCCCAAGGGAACGAACAATGGAAATGTGGCTGAGGGGTGACAGAGGACAATGTAAGATATGAAAATCATAATTTATAACTTATCAAGGGTTTGTGTGGCAGGGTAGGTTGGGGAGGGAGGGAAGAAATGGTGAGCTGATATCAGGGGCTCACATGGGAAGAGAATGCTTTGAAAATGTTGATGGCTGCATATGTGTAAATGTGCTTGACACACTGGAGGAATACATGGATTGTAGAAAGAGATGTCAGAACCCCCAGGAAAAGAATTTAAAACACAAACAAACAAAGTGCCTATCAGTTAGTCACTTCTGGGGGCCAGAACTCAAGGCAGAGAAGTCAATTCTGAAACTTTTTGCAACTTTTTGGTTTATTTTGAGATTTCAAAGGCGTAATCTTGATGCATTTTCTAATGGACTCAGGACAATGATTTTGGTAGGATATATAAGAAAACTGACATCTGCATTGGTGAGAAAAAGAGGACAATGCGCTAATTCTTCAAGTGTAATGAGGAATATCCTATGAGAGTATCACTGTGAAGCTTCACCCCATCTACCTACCTCCTGATCAAGCCCCTGCAAACCAGAAAGCATTGAAAAGGAACACACTTTGAGACCCTACTGGAGTCCAAATCACTTCTGTTATGGTGTGTAAAAGGAAAAGAGCAAATTCTACGGAGATGGGGTTAGAGATATGAGAATACAATCTTCAGAAACATATAGACATAGATAGATGTTATGTTGATAGATGATAGCTTCGCATTTTGAAATGCTCATGTTGTTGTAGCAATATTTTTGACTTATAATCCAGCTCTTTGAAAATGCTGAATGAACAGATAAATGATTTAGAATGGAATTTAATTTAGAATTTGTAGCCAGACGTCCCTGTCAGAGAGTACCATGGATTATAATTCATAATTTAGAAAGATACACCCCTATCTGCGGAAATGTTTAGTAGCTTTCAATTCAATCATTAATGATTACCTAAATTATTGGTGAATGATGCCAAATAATAAAATTTAGGTTTTCTTACTTTTATTTTCATTTTTATTCATCTTAAGAAACCTGACACTAATTGGTAAAAAAATCAAGTCTTAATAAATTACAAAAGATCAAATTCAGAAAAATAAAAATTCACAGCATCCTTTTCATATTTAGGTATAATGAAATGAATAACACCAAAAGAATGAGTAGATACAGATTAATAAATGGATGCTTGGAACCAAATGGATATAACGTAAGATACAATCTATTATTTATTAATTATTTCTAACTCAAACTTGACAGTTTCAGAATTCATAAAGCAATTGCTTCTTTACAGTGGTAGTAACAAATTTGTCTGACTCAGACTCATTTTACATTTGAATGAATGACTTATCAATTCAAATGTGTTGAAGACTTTAAAGGAATAGTTATATTTTGCATCTCAATAATTCTTCATTTGTTTACATTAAGCATTTTTCTTCCAAAAAAGTATGCATTTTCCCTACCTTTGATTCAGAGCCAGGACTGTTTTTTTAAGCTGGGGGCTCTTACAGCTCTTATCAAACTCCAAACATCTGTCCATTTTATCAAGCAATCGGTACATATGCTGTCATCATCTTCTCAAAATGTTTTCTTTCTACTTGAGCCCCTGATTTTATCTCCTCATTTTTCCCCTTCCTTTCCCCACACCCTCTCCCAGAGGTCCCTTTGATTTCCTATCTTACACAAACTGTTGCCTCATTTCACCCACTTTTCTGCAGTTCATCCCTGTGAGATGGGGGCCATTTGTCAATCATTGTGATCAGTTTCCCTTTACTCACCACCACCCCTTACCCTCCTAGTATCACTGTTCCCCCTTTTAGTCCTGAGGGTTTTATCTGTTCTGGATTCCCTGTGTTGCAAGCTCTATTAACACAGCACTCTGTGATGTTCACCTTCCCTGACACGATCGATGAAGAAAAAATGGGTACATAAGCAAATATGGTGAAGAAAGCTGATGGTACCCAGCTATCAATAGATAGTGTCAGGGATCCTAAAAACTTGAAATTAAACAAGCAGCCATCTAGCTGAAGAGCAACAAAACAGACAAAAAGGATATCAATGGGAATGAGAAAAAGGGCAGTGTGGAGACCCAAAACCCATCAGCAGTGAATTGTACAGCCCCTATCAGAACAGCCACAAGGAAGAGAAGAGCTAGACAGGGTGCAGTATAGCACCAATGAAACACACAATCTTCTTCTAGTTCTTTAATACTTCCCCCTCACCCTACTACCATAACCCCAGTTGTATCTAACAAATCTGTCTAGACCAGAACATGTACACTGGTATAGATAAGAACCAGGATTATTTTAACTAGATAACCATAACCTTCTTTACCAAGGTCTGATTTCCCATTGTGACTTGAATGGATGTCTTTACTCCTGCAAAAATAAGAGGAGAAAGGAGGAAAGCTTTGAAAGTTTTTCCTTCATTCCTGTCTTCAGCTGGTGAAAAATAGCAGAAGTGATACTAGAGTCATTAGGGAAAAATCATCGAAAATCAAGGAAACATTGGCTCAGGGGGTGCACTGACATGTTGGATTGGATCAATCACGTCATTACCATTAGTAAGTGGGTCTTTTCATTCCAGCACAGCAGTTCCCATCTATGGCAATCCCTACTGCAAAAGGCAACATTTAGAGATGTTTTTAATTATTGCCATTATTCCTAGGTTGGGCTTGGAGTTGGCGTTTGTAATGTCACAAAACCCCAACTGAAAACAGCTCCCTGGTACTGAAGCACCCTTACTTGTCAGGACACTGTGGGACAGGGAGGAAAACCAAGGCCCCTGTCACATCCCCAGTAGCAGAAAGGAGTAGGGTCTACAGAAGTAGCTTCATCAATCTCTCGTGGAACAGCTGGTGGTTTTGAACTACTTTAAACCTTGACACCATCAGCGCAACATATAACCCATCATTCTATCAGTGTCACTGTCAACACATGAGAAACAACTAAATAGGTAAGCAGAATAAAATAAATAAATTTTAGCTTAATTAAAGTCATGTGCTACATAAAGAAGAATGTGGCATAAGGATTAGAGGGAGGTGTATTAATCTATGATAATGAAACTACCTTGCTTGCTGAAATTAGTTGGACTTAAAATAATTTTCTGATGAAGATCATAGGTTACCATGTTTAGTATAAATGGCAATTCAATAAAAGGAATATCAAGATCCTCACAATTAGACCAATAGGAAACATCATGACAGAAAAGCCTGAAGTGGTCACACATTTCACTTTACTTGGATCCATGATCGAAGCCTGTGGGAGCAGCAGTCAAGAAATTCATTGATGTATTGCAATGAACAAAGCAGATGAACAAGTCCTCTTTGAAGTATTCAAGAGGAAAGAGATCACTCAGAGGACCCAGGTGATAGTATTTTCGATTGTCTCTTATGTCTGCTGAAGTTGGACAATGAATAAGAAAGCCAAGAAACTGACATATTTGAATTATGACATCAAATATGGACAGTACCATTGACTGACAGAAGAACAAACAAGTTTGTCCTGAAATAAGTACAACCAAAAAGCACCAGGATGATGCTTACAGAACGAGTGGTGAGTGTACAATACTGGGAGGGTGGACAAAAGGGGAAGTATAAAGGGGAACTGATTAGAAGGATCTACATATAACTTCTCCCTGGGGCATGGACAACAGGGAAGTGGATGAAGGGAGACATCATCAGACAGTGTGTGATATGACAAAATAATAATAATTTATAAATTATCAGGGGCTGCTGAGGGGGAGGAGGGAGCAGAGAGGGAGGGGAAAATGAGCTAATACCAAGAGTTGAAGTAGAAAGAAAATGTGTTTAGAATGATGATGACCACAAATATAAGAATGTGCTTTGCGTACAATAGATGGATGTATGGACTGTGATAAGTTTTATGAGACCCCAATCAACTGATTTAAAAAAAGTGCTTGACATAGTGGATGGATGGATGGTTATAAGAGCTGTAATGGTCCACAATAAAATGGTTCAAAATAAGTCAATAAGTGAAAAGAGAGAGAGAGAGTGTGATCAAGAAAAGAAAAGAAAATGAGGTGGTGAGATTTTTGTCTCCCATAGCTTGGGTCTGTTACCAGAAAGAAAAAAAAAAAGAACCTGGAAAAGGATATCATGCTTGGTAAAATAGTAGGGTAGCAAAAATGCAAAAAAAGACATCTTCAATGACATAAGTTGATACAGTGGCTACAACAGGGGTCTCAAACACGACGGCATCTGTAACCATGGTGTTGGGGACTCATGGCAATCAGTGATAATGAAACATATGATACATTTTCAGTGTACTGGCAATATCCTAGTTCTAGATTTTAGTGCTGGTTAAAAAATTTATTCAATTTCCTTTTTTAAAAACTCTGTACTTCCTTCTCTGTATATTATAAATTTAAACATTTACTGACAAAAATTAAAATAGGTATGGTTATGAAATAACACGTCAAAATGAGATTACATTGTTGTTTGATCCCATTGAGATAATTCTAATTATAGAAGAGCCATGTGACCGAAAAGACCTGTCACATAGTGATTCTTCAGTCATAATATTGATGGGGCTAGATCACCAGATATGTCTCCCAAGAGACACTAGGTGGATTCAAACTTCCTTGTTTTAAATTAGTAACCAGGCTCCTTTCCAATGGAGCATCAGAGGTCTTATAAATGTCTCAATCCATAATTTATAAAAATTACAATACATGTTTTATCCTTATTCTCAAACAAAAACACAAGCATGAAAATCACAAAAGAAACTAATCTGGATTAATTACAAAAGCATACAAAAGACAGTGGTAGAAGTACTCTATTGATAAAACTCTAACTTTCAGAATAGAGGTGAAGGCAGATGTAAAAGCTGTGTAGAGTCAAGTTTCAATGTTCCAAGACTGTAACTTTGCTCTCCGGACAAATTTAGTCTTCAGTAAGTATTAGTAAGCATTGTTAGTGACTCATGCATGTCATGATCAATCAATAAATGAACAATTCACAGTAATAAAAGTTATAACTTGTGCTGTGTTTCCACATCTATCATTATCTTTTAAAAATATTACATTACAAAATGGAGACCATTTTAGTATCAATATTGTGGCAGTCCTGTGCAGTGAAATATATTATTTTTCATGGATCAAAAGGAAGATATCTTAAGCACTTAACATCTGATTGTATTCTTAAAAGGCTGTCATTAAAGTACAAGTGTATGCTGTTCAACAGCCACTAAGCATTCTGTAAAACTAGACATTACACAGTTTAGACATTGCATGAACATCATATTACATATAATTAGTCCCAGTAGGATCTGTATTTGTTGTCGGCTGCCATCGCGCTGGTCCTGATTCACAGGGATCCGATGCACAACAGAGTGAAGCGCTGTCGGGGCCTGTGCCACTCTAATGGTCTTCTCGGAGCACCTTGTTTCAGCCACCGTGTCAACGCACGTCCTTGAGAGTCCTCCTGTTTTCCGCTGCTCTTCCACTTCACCCAGCATGAGGCCCATTCCAGGGATGACTCTCCTGATAACAGAATGTGAGATGACATCTCATCGTCCTCACTTCTAAGGAGAATGTTGCCTCTACCTCTTCTGGCTCTACTGGATTTGTTCAAGAGGACATACTTGTTTGTGGTGTGGGCATGGTGCTGTCAACATGCTTCACCAACACTAACAATGAAATACATCCTTCTTCTGTCTTCCTTTTTTAATGTCCAGCTTCCACCTCCACATGAGGCCTCTGAAAACCCCTTGGCTTGGTTCAGGTGTATGTAAGCTTTCAAGAGACACACTGTTCCTCGATGTGTGACAGAGGCAGAACAGATCTACTCAATGTGATGCGCTTGCTCACATTACTTTTGTCTTTGTGAACATAGATTGCCTCCCTGAGCATGAATGCATAGTGAATGCATTCCTTATATTAAGACCTTGTCAGTTTGTAGCAGACAAAGCCCCCCCCCCCCCACTCCTTATATTAAGACCTTGTCAGTTTGTAGCAGACAAAGCCTCAGAGCTGTGTATCCATTATAGGAACTTGGCCCTTCTGGGTGGGCAGCTGGGGGGTCTGTACCAGCAGCTGGATCATGACTTTACACATTTGGCTGGAGGGAGGTGGGATGTAAAGAGCCTAGGAGAGGTGGCCGTGGAGACCAGGTATGCAGCTTTCTGGAGTGTGGCTGATGGTGGCAGCTCTGGCACCTGCTCCCACATCATGTGCAGCCACCTCGCAGTTACCTAGAGCCAGGAGCCTGCTAGCTTGCCAGGCCAGGCTAGTGCTGTCAGTACCCCATTAGCAGGAGCAGCGAACCCCAGACAGTTGCTGTGCTCTGCCAGGGATGTAAAATGGTACAAGCTGCTGTTCCAGGAGGAGGGGTGGGGGCATGCATTGCCAGGCATGGCATGCTCCCCACAGCCTGCTGCCAGAGCACCTTGAAGTCGAGGTGATTTAAAACCAATAGATGTAAATAAGAACTAAAATGAGTACTGCTTGTGCTTTAAATGACTGAACAAGTAATAATTATGGGACCATGGACGTATACTGTCAGATGTAGCCCAAATGTACAATAAGATGCATACCACTTCTTGGATTCTATTTTTATCTAATTTGTTGCTGATGTATAGACTTACTATCCAGTATTAAGTTTTGGGTGTCTAACTTCATTGGGGATACTTTACTCAGTTTATTTGGTGGTTTTAATTCATATAGGTTCAATAGTGCTTGATCTTCTGAGCTTTATTCACCTATCTCTAGAGAATTTGAAGTTTAAAATTAATCTTTATAGAAAATTGAAGAAAAGAAAACAAAAATACATGGAATGAAGACAAAATGGATGGACTTTCCTTTTCTTAACTGTCACCTTTATTTAGGTCTAATTCATTCTTACTGGCTTCCACTGGCTTCCTTAATGCATTTTTCAAAATCTTGTTCAGGGAAATATTTCACTAACACCTTCTCTCTCTCTCTCTCTCTCTCTCTCTCTCTCTCTCTCTCTCACACACACACACGTACATGTAAATTACATTCTACATTTGGTAGTGTTACAATAAATACTTTAGGTCAATAATATTCCAAACTACACACATATACACAGAGAGGGATGCAGTGTAATAACAGATGATCAAAAAAAATAGAAAAAAACATGATCACGCTTTTAAAATATATCATAACACAAATATTATCAATACTTCTGTAAACAGGGAATTGAGATGCTTAAGAAGAGAAGATGACTTGCTCACAACTATGGAGCCAGGAGTGACAAAAACAGGAATATCAATCCAGGGCTTCTAAAAGTCCATTCTATCTTGTTAATATTGTTTACCACACTATCAGTACTTGTAAAGTTCTGCTAATATTTCCATAATCTCCTAAATATTATTCTATTTTGTGTTATACTAAATAAACTGCATATTCAATAAAATCATCCACTTGATACTGATTATTATATACAAGTAACATAAAATAGTCTAATACAACCAGAAATTTAACAACCATAATTGAAGGAAACATTTTTGAAATATATATTTAAAAAGAAGTTAATTAACATAGGTAGGTAGTTGTTAAGAAAAAAATTAAACAAGAGCTAAAAATATAAAAAAATTAATGTGTATTGTGAACAATATCAAGGACTTCTGTTAGGAAAAAAACAAATGCTAATTATTTTTGATGCACCACATTACTTTGTTACCAAGCATCTTTATAATGTTTCAACTTGTTATGTTTAAACCTAAAAGGTATAATGTTTAGGTATCTAAGAGCCTAGCAACAAGAAGATTGTTTTAGGCCATTTGTTACTTTGCTTGTAAAACATGCTCCTTTATATAGATATGGAAAGGCAGAGCTATTCTGTTAAGAATTTTTAAATTTATGTTTCTGCCATTGCACTTGTTTCTTGTTAAGCTATTATTAAGGTACAAAATGTTACTTACATTTATAATTATATACTTAACTTACTAAAACAAAATTTAAATAGGTGTAATTACCTATTTAACATTCTAAAATGTAAGTTAAAATTATGTGTATATTTATCTGAACTTCATCTGTTAAAGTATTGAGACTATACAGAGCACACCAGAGTAAATTTAGTAAAATGATAGGATTATATTGTAGTGGCCATTTAGTACTATCCACTGAAAAAAGTATTTCCAGGTTTAAGTATGTGAGCACTTTTGAAATATATTAAGTTGTTTATATATAAACTTGCCTGTATAATTATATATGTGCATATATACATACATACACATATATATATATATATTATGCCCCCCATTAAAAGAGTATTTGGGGAAAGGCAAATGATGAAAGACTTACACTTTATTAGTGTTAGAAGTGCCAAAGTCTCCATCTCTTCTCAGAATTCAAGTGGGATATACACAAGGTAATATTTTTGTTCCTGTGGACTTGTTCTTATTTTCTTTGTTTAAGGCCAAGCTTATATATGAACAATTGGTGGTCTGTTATACAGTTTGTCTCAGTGATGGGTAACCTGATGTTCACATCTTCCAGCACTCTACCATCTGCTAGTCATCACGTTTTCAGTGGGTCATCCCTCAGAGGTGGATTGCTCATATCTTGTTCCTACTTAGCCTTAGTCTAGAAGATCTGCTGAAGCTCATCCACTGTGGGTGACCATGCTGGTATCTAAAACATTAGGGGTCTCACTGCCAGCATGAAACCACCACAGCACCACAGAAGCTGCCAGGATGCAGCCACCTGAGAGAAGAGTGCTGGAGAAATTTACTGCAAGGAAATGAGTCACATGGTTATAAAGGTTTTAAAATCCCCAATCTAGACTTCAGGTATCAAAGTAATAGCATCTCCTGACTGATGCTGCAGAAGCTGATGAGCTCATAATAGTCTGATGAGAAATCAGGTGGTTGACTGGCCAAGTCCAAAAGTCACAATGTGACAAGTAAGCTGCTGGGTTTAAAGAAAGTTTTTGTTTTTTTTAATGCTGTCCCTTCCAATGGATTGGCTATTCACACCAGATGATAAAAATGGAGAATGACTACACAATATGTGTCAAATTACTTAGAATCATGGCCTAGGCAAGTTATACATTAATCATCACAATACATGCCTGGTCAAGTCAGCACCAGTACACATCTTCTTATTATATACTCTGAAAACAGAGACAATTATAAAGTCATCCTGAGATTTAACATGACACAATTAACATGCCTATAACCAAAATGTCTGTGTTGTGTTAACATTTCATATAGAAGACAAAATATTTGATCTAAACACACATATAACCATAAAAAGGTTGTAACAAAAAAGAATGCAAAATACTAAAAATAATACTAGTCATCTTTTGGGGAGTTGACCACATAATTGTTGCTGGTATCCCAAACTACCTTTATCTACCACCCATTATGCATTCCATTTATCCTCATTAAGCAACTCAATTGGTCTCGGTTCTTTGTCCAGTGATGTGACCCAAACCTTGAATCCTGAGGGGTCTGAGTCCTTCGTGGTCACACATGAGTAGTTAGATCAGAATCAAGTTACTCCATTGAGGGAAGCCCCAGGGTACAGCATTAGTAAGTGATACTTGAAGGGACTGTCTATTCCAGTTATACTCTTCTTTCCTTACATTATGTAATATCAGTACAATTACCCTTTGTATTCTGGATCAATCACAATAGCCCCTTTGGAGAACCCCTCTTTGTGATTCCAGAGGCATGAAAATCACAAAGTTGCTAGGTGACTTCTTAACTTCCTTATTCAATGGATCAGTGTTATGTCTCCTTATGGGACCATGCAACTCTTTGCAATAATGATCTCTAGATTAGCAGATGCAGAGTTCACAGGCACAAGAAACAATTTTTTTTCACGGACCCCAAGAGTCATAATGAGGGTTGTCGCTCTAATTTCTATCACTTCATTTCATAAATTTTGGCTTTGGGAAAAGCAGGACTATATATGGGATAATGATTTAGTGCATCTACAACCACCTAGATAACATTGCCCAACTCTACAAAATAATGCTACTTTGAAAGCACCAACATTGTCTTTTGAAAGCCATACAATCCAGCCAATTGATTCAGGATGATGGCGAACATAAGGACATAAATTCCATGAGCATGGCTCCATCACTGCCTTACATTGCTGTGAATGGGTGTCTTGATGTGAAGCAGTGTGAGATCCTCTATCACCACAGTGTGTAAGGCACTCTGACGGTTCACAGGAGGGAGCTTTGGTGGATGTATTGCATGCAAGAGGAGAAATCCCTACCTGCAGTCAGTGACTACATTGGTAGGAGCAGAGTACTGCCTTTTGCATTGATGGGATTGATTCAGTACATCAAATTGAAACCAGGCTGTGGACAGAGCCTCTTTAGGAATGTGTAGGGAACTCAGCAAAAGTTTCTTGCTGCTTGCTTGGGCTCTCAGGAGGGAATGTATCCAAGTTGGCTTTGCTCAGTGGAGATCAATGTTACTGAGCTCATGTAAAACCACCATCCCTGCTCTCATAGTTACTGATAGTTCCTGAGCTCTTTGGGGCAATGACAGTACAGACTAAGCAAAAAGCTGACTGTTAAACACAGAACCTGTCATCTTGGTTGTTAAAAACCCTCTGCTGCCAAGGGTGTTTTTTGGTGATAATCACTTGGAAGCCAGACAGCTTGTGCAAGAAGATGCTAAATGTCAAGAAAGCATTCAGGAGTTGAGAAAGTAGACCAAAAATGCTTGACATGTTCAACATAAAAGGGGAGCAGATTATAAATTATGTATTATATTGAAAATCGTTTTCTTGGCATATACATCATGTTTCATGTGATTCAATCATCTAGTCATGTTAACATTTGTGCAATCACAATTACAATCAATTTCATAACATTTTCTTTTCATATTTATTGTTGGTAGCTCCTCATTTCCCCACCTCCTCCCTGCAATGGACCCCTTGCAATTATTAATCCAGTTACTTTCTTTATAGATCTGCTTTCCCTGGATTGCATATACAGAAAGGCATAAAAATCACAACGAGAAAACAAAAACCAACAGCAAAGACTAGACAAAACTTTAAAAGCCCAAATTGAAAAGAAAGCAGAAAAAATTTTAAAAACGAACAACTTGATAAAGATCAAAAATAGATTGAATTATAAGGTATTACAGTTTAACCTAGCAACATCTGCCATAATCAACTTTACAATGCTCTTTATCTGACAGCACAGCTATTCACATCCTTTGATTATGTTCATTGGGACTCCACTGGAGGCTTCATTTATGGGAGGACCCTGCAGATGGAATTTTAGCTTTGACTCTCTTCCAAAGCCTTCTGCAATCTGAGTGTTCAAAATTGAAGCTCTGATACTATTCCATCTTTTAGAATTGGCTTTTATTGTTTACAGTCCTTGGATCACACAGGCAGGTGGACTTTTTCCATGTGGACTCCGTGGACACTTTACTTAGATAAAATTGGTGGTGTTTGCTCTTGGGTTCCGAGGATCTCATGCTTTCAGGGTGTCCAATGAATGGTGGCCGAGGAGTGGAATAGTTTTACTATCTCAAGGCCTCCTTACTTTTTGATTCGGCCTTTATGGATGAATATTATTAAAACTTTTGCCCTATTACCAACCCCATTATTATGTAAATAGTGGCCACTTAAGAGTTTAATCAATAGTTCATGTGTTTTTTTTTTAAAGTTGACCTATCCTAGTAATAGGAGTGGTAATACCAGGTGGGTGGAGGGATGGAGGAATAGAAAGGGAGAACCAACTTCAGGGATCTACACGTAGCCTCCTCTCTGGGACATGGACAACAGGGAAGTGAGTGTTGGGACACATTGTACAGTGTACAGGATGAAAAAATAATTTGTAAATTACTAAGGGTTCAAGGGGAAGGGGGGAGGAAGGGTAATATAAGGAACTGATAATAGGGGGCTGGAGGGAGGGAGAATATTTTGAGAGTGATGATGGCAATGGGTGTGTAAAAGTGGCCTGCATACAACTGATGTTGTTAGGGATTTTGATGGGAGTTGTATGGGCCCCCAATAAAATGATTCATTAAAAAAGGGGGGAAGGGAAAGGGACTTTTTTTTAGTTTTTTTTTTTAAAGAGGAGCTTGTACCAACGGCTCAAGTGGAAAATGTTTGGAAATGTATGTGGGAACATTTGTGCAAATGTGCTTGATACAAAGGATGCACTGAATGTTGTAGTAGATATAAGAGTCCCCAATAAAACTATTTAAAAAAAAGTTCCCCTATCCTTATATCATTTCCTTTTCTCAATATTGCTAAATTATAGGAATATGCACTTTCTACTTGCTTTTAATGTTCTTGATAGGTATTTAGATTTGCTACATTATTCTTGTGTATTGCTTTATTTCCTTCCTTTAATTATGCCTCAATAAAGAATATGATGGACAGAAAGCAGAAGCCCTACCCCGATAAAGCTCACCAGCAAGTAACCCACCCACCAAGAAGCACACCCAGACTGTCTTCCAAGAAAACCCTCTTTAATTCCCATCTTCCTTGACCCTCTGGTACACAAGTTCATCTATGTGTGTTTATGTCTGTGTATGCAAATATTTGTATTCATGAAGTGTCTTGCATGTTGACCCTGAATAATTTAAATTCATAAATTTGAAATCTTTATAAGCTACATGTATATTTAAAAATATTGTTCACTAAATAGCTCACACTAACTTGCTATAACTATTTGAACAGGATTTAGTTTCAGTAACTAAAAGCAATATCAGTCTAAAAAGCATTCCCATCAGAACAGCATTCATTTTTGTAAAACTGAAGGAAAATTAAATATATAATACATGGTGAAGCTAGGGTGAAAGAATGAATGGTGAAATCATTTATGCTTTACAATGTGTTTATGGTTACAGCACGTCAGACAAATCAGCAGCTTACCAATGGGCAACTCATTTAAAGAATTTTAAATTGATGTTGAAGATGAAGCTTTCAGGGACAAAGCATCTACATTAAGTGATGAGAAGAAAAAAATCAGGCTACTTATGAATGAAGAGGATGGGTGATTAGTAGCAGAAAGAAGAGCTCGTGGTATAGCTCTCTCAACTTGGGGACAGAAACAATGGAGAGGAAAATATGGCCTTGCATTCAGAAAGGACATTCCAAGGTCTAGCTTGAAGAATAGTTCTGTCAATACAGCATTCTATCTATCTGATTTCAAGGAAATTCAATCAATCTTAAATTTTTCAATTAAAATATCATTAATTTGGTGTTAATTTCTATATTATTTCTATCATGTGAAGCAGTATTGTACAATTACTACCACATTCAGTTTCAGACATTATTTTCCTTCCTGGACTCCTTGACATCATCTCCATTTAACTCCCAACCCTATACCTGCCACCACCACCACAAATGTACCCTTATCTCTGAAATCCTTATTCTACTTGCTGTCCTTACTTGCTGTCCTTCATCAATCCTGGGTTTCTATAACCAAAAGACCCAGAAAAACATTTAGCCCAACTTCAAGAGGATGACACCCAATGACATAATGCCTTTGAGAGAAACCCTAATATGAACAAATAAACCCAAACAAAATAAAAAATATAGAAAATGTTGAAAACCAGATCAGTTCCAGGGTGCATCAGAGAGGGGAATCAACTGACAACATTTTACCTGTTAAAGTCAGGTTATTCCCCTTGAACTTTAATACTCATCTCTTCCATGCACTCTGCTTAGTAATCACTTTTCTCCCATCCCTCAATTATGGAAAGACAGAGATCACCAGAGGCTTTTTCCTATATATTTTACATAATTCCACTGTCATCCATAGTCATCTGCAAACTAGATTCTCACAATTTAATTTGATACTAATTTGATACTAATGCCTTCTTCAATTTTGGATCATGTGGTTTATTGCCCTTCAGTGACTGATGATGAGGTGCTTCTTCCATTTGGACTTAATTAATATCTCTCTTAGATGGTTGCTTGTTTGGAGACAAGCTTAAAACCCCAGATAGCATTTTATTGGATAGCCAGGCATCATCTAACTTTCCCCCCACATTTTGCTATAGCACCCATATCTTCTGTGTTCCCTTCCTGATGGGAAGAGTCAAGCAGGGCCATGAGGTAAGAACAAATTGTTCCTAAGCTGAAGCTGGGATTTAGTGTGAGCTCAAAAACAATTCTTGGGTCTGGTTTTTGTTTTCTTACTTTTATGCATGAGCAATAAGCTAAAGTTGAAAAATTCTACCAATATTCTGTTTGAAATCGATCAAATATGCATAGATAATAATTGGCAATTAGAATGCCAAAGTTGAAAACAAAGGGGAAGGCACAGTAGTTGCAAAATATTGTCTTAGTGACAAAGGAAGCAGAGATCACCTGATAGAATTCTGCAAGAACAATGGGCTCCTCCTAGCAAAGATATCTTTTCACCAACACAGAAGATGACTGTACGCATGGGTTTTTGAAGATGGAATTGACTGCATTTGTATTTTCTGAAAAAATCAAATTGACTGTATTTGTGAGAAGCTTCAACATCTGATGTTAAAACAAGGCCAGATGCTGATTGGAATAGATACAATTTACTCACATGTCGGCTCAGGTTTAAGCTGAAGACAGTTAAAGCCCATCCATGAGAGCCAGAATACTACCTTGACTCTATCCTATCTGAACTTCATGCATTGAACTCCAGTAACAGAAGACTTGACAAGCTATGGGAAGACCTCAAGAAAAGAAGACGTAAAGAAAGGAAAAGATCACCTAAAAGACATTAAGTAAGGAGAAGTTCAGGTTGGATGTCATTAGAGGCTCTAAAATGTTCTCTTAATTATAGAGTAGCTAAGGGAAATGGTAGAAATAAGGAAGTCAAAGGGCTGAACAGAAAAATTTTAAGTCAGCTCGAGAAGACAAAATATCATAATAAAAGGTGGAAAGACTTAAAAGTAGGAAACCCAAAAGGAAGACAAACCCAGCACATCTGAAACTAAAAGAATTCAGAAAAAAGTCAAACCTCAAGTTTTAATATAGAAAGGCACTATGGGGAAAATATTGAATAATGTAGAAATATGAAAAGAAGATAGAACACCAAGAGTCATTATATGAAAAAGAAAAAGTTGACATTCTACCACTTCAGGAGGTAGCATATGAGCAAGAACAGATAGTGATGGAGGAAGAAGCTCAGGGAACACTGAACATTATTAGCCCAAGACAAGGGTCCAGGAATTGTTGGACTAGCAACTGAAATGTTCCAGCAAGCTGCAGAAGCACTGGAAGTACTTGTTTGCCTGTGGCAGGAAACTTGGAAGAGACTATTTGTCACCTGGCTAGAAGAGATCTGTATATGTACCCATTTCAAAGAAAGGTGACCCAACAGAATATTCAAAATATAGGACAGAATCTCATGCAAGCCAACATTTGCAGAAGGTCACTCGGAGCTAGCAGAGGTTCAGGCTGGATTCAGAAGAGGACAGGCAACACTGCTGATAACAGATAGACGAGTAATATGTATACCTGTGTTTTATTGATACTGCTAAGGAATTCAACTACATTGAGCACGACTTTGGATAAGCTTAAGAATGAAAAATCCAGAAAGCTTGATTGTGCTCATACAAACCTGTACATATCTCTAGAGGCTGTTCTACAGAGTATAAGTGTAACCTTGTGTTTTACAATCTGGAAATGTGTGCATTAGGGCTGTATTCTTTCACCATGCGGAGCAGTCAGAGGAGTTGGTTTACATGAAGAAGCATGTATTATAGGGATTGGAGTGAAACTTAGGAACAACCAGAGATGTGGAAATAATATAACTTACCTTACTGTGAGTGAGGAGAATTCAAAGCACGTCTTGATGAAGTTCTTGTTGACGAACATCAAGGACTGCAGCTTTTAGTGTGGATTACAACTCCAGGGAAAGAAAACAAAAATCCTCACACTGCACCAGCTGGTAACATCATGATAAATGTAGAAAAAAATGAAGTTGTCATGGAAGCAGCAGTCAAGAATGTGACTCATTGCTTTGGGTATATTTGCTTCACAAAATCTCTTCAAAATGTTGAAAAGCAGGGCTGTTACTTTGAGGATTATGTTGGGCATGAAACAAGCCATGGTATTTTCAAATGCCCCGTGTACATATGAGAGTTGGACACTGAATAAGGAAGACCCAAGAAGAATAGTTGTCGGTGAGCTATTGTGCTTGAGAAGAATTTGGAAAGTGCCTTCGACTGCAAAAATGAATCAAGCAATCTGTCTTGGAAGATACACAGTTGGAATCTTCTTTAGAAGAACGGTGACACTATTTCAAGCACTTTGGACATAATGTCCAGTCCCTGGGGAAATACATTATGTTTGGTAAAGAAGCAGGGCTGTGAAAATAAGGGAGATATTAGATAGTAGATGGATTGACACAGTAGTTGCACCAACGGCCTCAGACATAAGAACAATTTCAAGGTTGGCACAGGCAGTGCTTCTTTCTTCTGTGATTAGGGGCACCGATGTGTGAAAACTGACTCCAAGGCACCAACCCACAACAACATAGACATTGTCAGTAGTTCCATCTTACACAACTCCAACTACAAAATCAAAGTTGTGCTAACTTTCTATGTATGTGTGTCAGCTGCAATAAAAGCAGTCCTCCTTTAAACGAGTGGGGTCATGATTGTACAAAATTTCTTGGAAGAATTAGAAGATAGACAAAGTAGAAAGCAAAGAATACCAAGAAGTGCAAATGATCCAGTCAACAGCAAAGGTCATGGTATCAATTCCTACAGGAAGCTAAAGGGATTTTTCCTGTTGACTTTCTGAAGGTCAGAAAAGGAAACCATCTTATCATGAGAGTGTTTTGAGAAAGGCAAACTATACTTTAGTAGACAAATGCCTGGGAAAGCTTCACCTGAGTCCTTTTTTCAACAAGACAATGACTCTTCCTCATTCCTCTCATCAAACAAGGATAATTTTCTGAGATTTTTCTATTGGAAACCATAGCCATCTATTGTAGCTTCTGATTTGACTACTTCTGAGCATTTTTGGCAAAATATTTAAAAAATTAAAGTACCATTTTTCTCCATTTAATAATGTAAAAAGAGACTGTATTGATATATAAGGATGCACAAGTTCCTTAAGGATGGGCTAAGAAGCTTATATCATTGTTTATTAAATTGCCTTAACCCTGATTCATTTTATGATGAAAAAATAGCTTATATTTTTCATCTTTTAACTTCATTTTCCATAAACTTCATGAAATACTCATTTATTAATCCAATAATTTTGGCTGCACAATCATATGATACAATCATTTTCTTTTAAGCTATTGAAATAGATGGCAGAACCGAACTCATTGCCACTGAGTTCATTCTAAATCATCATACCCTCTGCTGTGGTTGCCAAGTGCCCTTGAGATCCTCCAATTCACAGCAACACGATGCACAACAAAACTACCTCCTGCTTCAGCCTCACCATTGTTCCTGTGCCTGAGTCCATTGGAGCAGCCACCATAATGTTGAAGAGCAACCCTACAGTGAGTGCCCACATAATACCAAATCAGGACATTTCTTCAATTCTTAGTTTCTGAAGCAATACAAGGTATGTTGACATGTATGTAGATATGCAGATATAGATGCAGATACAGATAAAGATAAAAGTCTAAGCTTCAGGAAATATATCTGCCAATATTTTAAGTCAAAGAAATTTCATTTTTCATCTTCAATTATTGGTTTTATGACCAAATCTCCCAAAGATATTATTTTGATGAAAGTAACATGTGCATTGCTTCAGTTTTTTGCTAAATATTGTATCATGTACCTCTTTGCTCTGATTGTATCATCTGTGTACATGTAAATATTATGTTTTGATGAAGCTGAAGAACTAACACTTTCTAGACTCATCGTTGTATACTGTCTTCTGTATATTTGGGGTGGGGTGGGATACTGCTCCTTTTTCTCTAGGACAGACTACAGAAAAAGGTAGGTGGGTTCAAGTTCTACACATAGGAAAATGTATGAGCTCATCTCTGAATAAATAATCTCTATCCTTACGTCAGAGGCACAACATTTCAAAATCTGCTAGGGATAAGATTTATAGAATGATGCTCTGTTCTATTGAAAATAGTTGATGGGTTTATACAAAATGTACAGATCAATAGGACCAGATGTTACATGGAACTTAACATCGCCACAAATAGGTGTTTTCTCGCTACTGAATGTTGAGTACTTCCCAGCTATTCAGTTCTTTTATATATTTTCCTAAAATCCTATAAATTCCTTCATAGTACCTGTGAATAGTTAATGATATATTATTTCTAGTTATCTCTCCTTTTCTTAGCATTATTTTCAAATTTCTTATGTCAGGGATATAGGAAAATCATTGATTTTGACTTAATGGTTTTTTACATGCTTCAAAGATATGTTTAGACAAGGATTTCAAGGGATTTGGTTTATTTTTTAAAGATCATCTTGACTTAGTTTAGGTGGGAGGAGACTTAAATGCCTTGATTTGCTCAATCAGCCAGCATAATCCAATCCCTTGCATTTCCTTTTTATTTTTCATTTGTAAAAGGAAACTAATTTGAGGATTCACAGCCGCAGAGTTCACCAAGGCTAGCATAACTCACTTGTAACCTAGTAACCACATCTGTCACTAAATTACATATTGCTGTAGCAGCTGACTGCGTAGCTGCTCGAGCGTGCCAGTCTGAAAAGGACTCATTGGAAAGCTCAGTAATTTACGTGCTTTAGGTGTGGAGAGGTGAATGCAATTTCTCCACAGTCATTGCTGGGGGGAGAGGCAGAAAGTCCTAGAATGTAACATTAGCTGCAGCACAAAAAGTGAAGGGGAAATTGCGGTAGCTTTCTCTGGTTGCTTACTTTAATTTTAATGCACACATGTTTTAAAGGTACCTAAAACTATTTCTCCCATTTCATATGAAAATAACTTTATAAATGGGAATATTTGTGGGTGGTGATGATGATGGACTAGAACCTGAAAGGCAGGCCATGCAAACAGGTTCAGGGAAACCTTATAACACAAGTCTAGAAATCCATTTTCAGAAGGCCCAAGTCTTAAAAGTCATATAAAGCACAGTTCTACTCTGCACAGTTGATGTGACCACTAGTCAGAAACAACTTGACAACTCACACACGTGTAATACACACACACACATACACACACACACAAACTCACTGTCATTGAGTGGATTTCAGCTCACAATGCCCTTATAGAACTGGAGAGAACTGCCCCTGTGGGTTTCCCAGACTCCAAGTGTTATTGGAACATAATTCGCACATGCAATTCACTGGTTCAATCATAGCAAGAAGAGTTGTGCAATCATGACCACATCAATTTTAGAACATTTTCTTCTTTCCTGTACTCTTTGTTATTAGCTCCCCATCTACCCTTAAACACCCTCCCCCAAGAAACCATTTATCCAACTACTGGGGAGACTGTGCCACTTGACGGGAGTTGGAAACCCAGTCTTTGCCTGCAGAGGGACTGGGGGTTTGAACCGCAGACCTTGCCCAACATGTAACTATGACATCATCAGGGATCCTTCCTAATATATCTGCATAGCACAGAGATAGAGACCTTAGATGATTTTTCTTTAAGTAAATTGTTTTAAATATCTAATCTCAAGTGAAAACATAACCATATTTTCATAACTCCTCCACAAAATGCTCCCAATTTCATATACTGTTAACACAAAGTTAAATTTCATCTTGAGTTATTTGTGAAGAAAGGCATGAACTACACACATGATAAATCCATTTTAGGGGCTGAATCCCGGTGGCATAAGTGGTTGAGTGCGGGACTGAGGACCACAGGATTGGCGGTTCAAATCCAGCGGCGGCTCCTAGGAGCAGCACTAGGTAACTCCCACAACCACCACAGGGCAGTGATGAACCCAAAACAAAACAAACAAACAAACAAAGAAATCCATTTTAGCGTGTCTTTTTGAGATTAACTTGCCTTCTAAATTTAAATATGCCATCACTACTATCAGCCTTTTACTTGATTCTGTTTTTCTTAGAGACTCTGGGATAAATTTTGGAAGAGGAATTTTAAGTACATGGGATCCTTGGGAGTATAATTGTTAAGGGCTCAGATGCTAACCAAAGCTTACTGGTTAAAACCTATCTCGCAGCTCTGCAGAAGCAAGGCTGAGGGGTCTGCTCCCACAGAGATGAGAATGAACAAAACCCGGGGAGCAATTCTGCTCTGTCACAAGGGGTCACTAAGAGTTGGAATTGACTTAAGAACCCCTAACACTGACAAGAACAGCAGCAGTGAAATGGATGGTATATTATGTTGTCATTAAAAGCAATTTTCAAAAAATATCAACATGAGATTGTATGATATGTTAAGTAAGACGTGGGCAGAAGAATGATCATTTTTATGATCCACAGGCCTCCTGGGATCTGAATACCTGACCTATGGACAAATCCTTCTTGCTTTTTTATGGTATCTGAATTTGCCCTGATTTTGAAATGATTGAACTAACCCTTCCCTGCAAAAAATAATCATCACAGTTACCTTTATATGTTGCTTGTACAGCTTTAAATCATTGAAAAGGCTGCTAGTACATGGACTACATACAGCTGTTCAAATTTAGCTACACACTATTAAAAATGGAGTAAGGAACAGATCTCATGTACAACTTAGGAACTATTAGGAAAATAGCTTTTTTGTTTTAATGATACAAAAATATCAACAGTACTTAAATTTAGATGATATTTAGCTATGCCATGACCTCATACCTTTCCTATATTATTCAACAAGATTAATCTATAAGATAGTTTTGTCACTGAAGCATTATCAATAACAGTGTACTACAATGACAATGGTAAATACAAAAGAAATTGTGCAAATATAAACTTGTGTATATATTAATTCAATAGAATCAATTAAGAGATGTCATTTTGTTTGTTTGTGTCATGACGTAAAATTGTGATTTCACCCCCAAAGTACAAGTGGTACCGACAGCTGTTGTTTTTTATACAATCATACCACATATCATCTTTATCTTCATTCTAATATTCTAATATTTATGTGAGTACCATACACTTAGTACTATGACTTCATCTATGCTGTCCTCACTCTTGAAATTATACAAACAAATGTATCAGATAAAGCAATAAATGCCATAAATAAACACTTTAGACTCTGGAGAGTGCATCACTAATTGAAAAGTTGTGCTTCAAGGTCACCAGTGGACACTGTAGAAGACAGGCCAGGTAACCTGCTTCCACCACTTTAAGAATTGTGTGGCGCAGGAGCTCTTGGCACAAGGGCACTTCCATGAGCTGACATTGACAGACTGGAAGTTAGCTAGAAATGTTTTACTACCCTGGATGCACGAAAGGAGGACTGAAAGCAAACATGAGGGAACGCAGCATCCCAATTTCAGGATTCACATGGTCAACGTTTCCCCAAACTTACTTCCACAGTTTAGCAATCCCATTACTTGAGGTGGTAGCTATTGTTGAAGTGGGACATGCTGATTTCCACGAGAAGCCAAAAAAGAAGTACTCTGAAATGGCACTTCTTATTTTTGTTTGTCCTCGTTTGGAAATCGGGCTTTCCAGCTTCTTTCTTTTGCCATTCACGTGAATTCTCTCCATGTTCCTGAATTGAGACAGATTTTGAAAATGGCTTTGAAATGGCTTTGGTTACACTGTTTGGGACATCAATGCGCATGCAGCCTAGCTTCTCTTGACATCCCGGGTACCGATTTAAATATCACCCCCTCCATTTTAGGATTATCACAAACCTTCAGTAAGGCAAACCTCCCTAAGCAGATAACTGGGATGTTATTGGCCATCGATTCAACTTCAGAGCAGCTAACAACACTAACGTCCCATTAAAGAATGCTTATTAAGTTGATCAGAATTTATTCTCTATGTTAGCCTTGTGCATCTCATAAAAATTATTTAATGATATTTTCTCTCTTTAGGATATATCTCCTGTATTGTGTATCCACAAAAATGAAATCATCTCCAGTTCCCAGGATCTGGCTAGAATCTCTTCTGGAATGATTCTACTAGTATATTACATGGTAATTCCTCATATCCTGTATGTGAAGCAATGAGATAAAACTCTTGTTTTTAAATTTGTCTCTCTTATTACACTAACAGTGCCTTCATGACAAGAATGTGTTTTTAAAAGTTTTTATTTTGTGGCTTTTTAAAATCTCATTTGCTCCAACACAGAAACCATGGTAAACCTTTGCTAAAGAACTTTCCATGATTCATGTTGTATAAGACCAGACTCAACTGCTATCCTTTCCCTTATCCAATAGTGTTTTTTTTAATTAGATAGGAGTGGTAAGAGTTTGTAAGGATATATTCAATCAATAGCTCTTAGTGATGGAGCTTATTCTGCCTCCGTTACAACAAACTGTCCAGAGGAGAAAGCTTGTCTGAATTTTTTTCTCTGGGGCACGCTTCACAATAACCTCAGGCAGTCAAGTTAGTATTTGATCCTCCTTTGTCAATTCAAGTGCTTAGATGCTATAGAGATAAATAATGTGCTGGTAGCATTCTGGGAATTAGAACCCTTCCATGTGACTTCTTGCAAAAGTTAGTTAAAATGTATTATCCAAAAATCAATCTCGGCAAACCAAAACACAAACCAATTTTCACGGACTATTCCAACTCAAGTCAGCCTACACATATCAGAGCAGAACTGTGCTTACAGGGTGGCCAATGGTTATGGTCTTCCTTCCACAAGTGGATGTTTCCAGTCTTTCTTTGAGTGGCTAGTGGCACAGGTAGGTTTAAACTGCCAATTTATCAGCTATTTGTTGTACACTTGAATGTTTTTGCCACTCAGGTACTCCAGAATATATGTCACAGACTCATAAATATCTTAATATGATGCATTTCTTTAAATAATACCCTATATTGTGGTTGTTTCTATAAGTTCCATCAAGTTAGTTCCAATCCACAGTGATCCCATCTGCCACTGAATGAAACACTGGCAGGCCCCAGATCATCCTGACAGTTGTTCTTATGTTTGAATGCATGGCTGTGGTCACTGTACCAATTCAGCTGTCAAAGGCCTTTCTCTGTTTTGCTGCCCCGCTACTTTCCCTAGCTTGATGTTAAGTCTAAGGTAGAAATGTTAAAATATAAAGTCATAAGACAAATACATATTCAATAATAAATCTGGGTATACTTTATCGATTCTACAAATAGCAAAATCAGAAATTTAATTATTTTAGTGATATGTCTGATGATGTACCATATATACTTGTTCATAAGCTGAGCTTTTCAGCACATTTTTATTGCAGACTTTGTGCTCAATTTAGGTGCCTCGGTTGATATTCAGGTTGGCTTATACTTCAGTGCATATGGTAATTGCATCAGATAAACTGATAAATTAATTTTCTATTTTATTTTGAACTATAACTTCAGCTGATTAGTTCCAGTATATTTTGTTTACATTAAAGAATGAATCCTTAACTACTGTAAAATAATTGTATGTGCTGGGGAGAACTAAGAAAATGTAAATCTTATGTGAGCAAATTCTGCTTTTTATCCTCACAATACATTCTACAAAAAAAAATACTAACATGAGAAACATGTAGCAGGCTCTTTCAGAAGATGTCCTTAAAATCTCTTCAAATAAAAAAATGACGTTATCTCAGACTTATTTTGAACAATATCTAACTTTATAACAATGAGAATCTAACATGGCCTTGATGGTGTTAGGTTACATTGAATTAAGTTCAGAAGTAGATTCCCACCCAGGTCTTTGGCCTTCAGAACCCCTGGAGAGTTCACACTGCCAACCTCTGCATTAACAACCTAGAGCTGAACTATTCTGTCACCAGGGCTTCTCTGCAATAGTCTCACTGGACAGCAATCCTGTTTAAAATGCTAAAGACCGTGGCAGTAACCTAGTGTGGTGTCAATTTGAAGATGAAGAGTGTCGGGATGGAATGGAGCCTGTCAATCTGGAGACAGCCAATGAGACCTCGGTGTGGGCATGGCCTTCTCTGAGAACTCTGGGAAATGTGGAAATTCCTTCTTGGAGGTGGAGACACTGACTGTCTTAGTTCATTTCCTTGGAAACTCTACTGACAAGGCTGACTCCCTGAGAGACATCCCTGAGGAGAAGCTACACGGAGCTCTCCTGGTGCCCAAGTCACATGGATATAGCCAGCTTTCTAAAGCCTGAGCAGTCACTTAGACAGCCCTGTCAACACTGAGAAGTTTACAACACCATTGGACCCAAAGGCATTCTACCCATCTGGCTTGTGATCATCCTGCATTTGGGACCACCCACTGCATGTATTTCATGAATCTGAAGAAGAATTTGTAGACTGGTTTCCAACACCTGAGCTAATATCGGACTTAAGACCTTGGACTGGACTGGGTTGAGATACTTTCTTCATGCACAGTTGCTCTTGTAAGCAATTCTTTCTTATACACATGATGAGTGTTTATGAATTTGTTTCTCTAGTCTACCCAGACTAATACAGAGGCCAATGAGCGTAGAGGATCAGTGAATTCTGCTTTTTGCTGTTAGATGCTGTTGATCTGGTTTTGACTCAGGTAGCCAATGGACAAGAGAGCGAAGCACTGTCCAGTCCTGTGCCCCCTTACAGATATTGCTATCTTTGAACCCTTCTTGCAGGCACTGTGCCAGGGCATCTCATCGAGGGCCTTCCTCTCTTTCTTAGACTCTCGACTTTACCAAGAATGATAACCTTTTCCAGAGACTGATCCCTTTGGATAACGTGCCTGTGATATGTGAGAGGAAGTCTCACCCTCCCAGCTTTTAAGGAGCATTCTGGCCCCACCTTCCCCAAAGACAAATACGTGTGTTCTTCCAGCAATTCACATTACTTCCAGCATTCTTCACCAACACTCTAGTTCAAATGCCTCAGTCCTTCTCTCCTCTTTCTAATGCAGTGAAAGTGAACATGTATGGAATAAATACATTGTTAGATACAGTGACATAACTTGTTTTAGTTGATCTCAATGGTTCCTATGGTAAGTGCTCCATCATTCATTCTTTCACTTATTGGGTGAGTTTTTCTTTTTAAAGTTCCATGTAGATTAGTGGCTAAGAACTAATACCATGATTTACTATCAAAACCACTATTACTACCTGCCAGGAACTGTCACAATCCTCCTGCTGTGGAGTGGATTTCAACTTACGGCAACTCAGGAGGATAGAAGAGAAGAGCTCCGATGGGCTTCCAAGATTGCAAATCTCTGCAAAAGCAGACTGCCCCAACTTTCTCTCTCAGACCTGTCAATGGGTTCAAACACTTATCTTTTGGCTAGCAGTCAAATGCTTTAACCACTGCACAACCAGAGGTCCTTTGGGAACTTCCCCAGATCTGGGCAGTTCAACATTTAGTAACACAAAATGTTGTTGTAACCAAGGTTAAATTTCACTGAACAATGTAGCAAGCAAACAAATAAAGATGACTTTATTTGTCAAACAAATAAACAAAAAAGAAAACAATAAAGATGAAAGTGCAAAATTTTTGAAGAAATTAAGAAGGTAATGAGAAAATGTAAAGCCTTGAGGACTGAACAAGTTTGGCAAAAGATGTGACCTTTAATGCTATATTGTTCAATAAATGTTGCTTGGATGAATATATGAAAGGATGGACAAGAACGCTGAAAACCACAAAGAGTGAATCAATGAATAGACCGATGGATGAATGAATGGCACTGAGGAAAAAAGATAGCTAAGCTATAAGTCATGCTTCAAATGCCCAGCCTTCCATCAATATGGAGGAGAATCTAAATAAAATTGTCCTTCTCATTTTCCTGTCCGTTTTTCAGAATTGCTTGATTGTCTTTTGTGAGGTTTCCTAAAAAAGACTGCACATTTTCTCTTGGGTCATAGATGTATGAACTATATGTCTAGGTGAGGAAAGGATCCAGAAAACATAGTGGACACCTCCTAAAAGCTCTATCTTTAGTCCTTGATTCCTACCCTGCCATGGCAAGCATTTATGGATGGCAGTAAATCAAAATCAAGGCTACATACCCTGCTAGCATAGATTAGGGCATTGTGGTGGGGGAAGGAAGATTTGTGGAGTAGGTGGGTGGTGAGAGGTAGGGAATTCCAAGAAGTTCTTGTACCATCCTAATTAAAATGAAATTTCAAATGCAAATCAGAATAAAAAAATAATTAGCATTTATCTTTATCCAGAGAGTCAGTTCAGGTAAACTATTGTGTCATAATAAAAAGAAAAATAACCTAGTGCTCATGTAATAAAGGTTTCAATTGTTGGGATTAATTTCTCAGTCGAACAGTAACTGCAGGTGGGATTATTCTTTCTCTGCTTCTTTTTAGCTCCAAATATTTCCCAACAGATGGTGATCGCAAATAAATAAGACTTGTGCATTTTAGAGCGCGGAGAATGCCTGCATGCATGACAAGGAAAAAAATAGTAATAAATATATTGCAAGTTGTGCCTGTTTATTGAGCTCAGATATACTAGAAAAATAAATTTGGGTTTCACTGCCAAAGACAAAATTGCAGAAAATAAAAATTTTAAGTTAAAATAAAATAAAATAATTTAAGTTTTTCATTTCTGGATAATATTATCAAAAGTCAATAAAAGTCATGTGTGTTCTTGAGAGTAAATTCCAACCACAAGCTATCTCACCTGTGGATACTAAATATAATATGCTAAAAATGATTATTTGACTCAAGATTTTTAAAAAATCTAGCCTTTTGTCCATATTGCAACTGTACAATAGAGTTGCTTGAATTAAGAAATATCAATCCAATTATGTTTATTAGGAGCAAGGAAGAACAACAATGTATAGTTACATTATTTGTCAGATGCAAGATTGTTTTTGGAAACCTTCTTGTCTGAAAATCATTCTGCATCTCCCCCACTGCTTATTTCTCCACAGTATTGTCTGAAGCTACTTACAAAAGAATACTTATTTTAATTTCAAGGCAAGTTGAGATGGCATCAGTAAAATACACAAAGATACTCTCTACTTTAGGATTTTTTGTGTGTGTGACAAAAGAATCCATGTCAGAAATCTTTTTTTTTGGTGTGTGTGTGGGGGGGGGGGGCAATCATTGCCCTCTGTTGGTTGAGTAGGAGGCCAAGCCATTGCTCCTGTGGAGCCACTGCTGGAATTGAACCTCCATCTTAGTGGACCACAGTCCCATGTATAACCACTATGCCACCGGAGCTCAGTCCCAGAGATCTTTATCACCTTAGTCACATTGTTATCTTACTATGCATTATAAATAAACTAAGACTTCATGTGTACAGGGAGAAGTCTCCATTTTAGATTAAACCCTCTTTGTAAATGATAGGATTTATTGTGTATTATAGAAACCTTTGATGTCACATACATAGGTTGGCAAAATGAAATAAATTGAAGTCCATGAATAACGCAGAGCACTCGTTTGTCCTTTTCTAAATGTATAAGCATAAATTTTTAGAAATCCTTTACAAGGCAGTTAGTTGAAATGCTTGCTTTTTAAATCTCCCTCAAAAGAGATAATACAATGTCATCATCCTAGTTTTCTACAAATCAAATTTTGATAAATTAAAGATATTATATGAAGAAGTAATCCTAACAATAATTCAACAATTGACTGATAACCTATCATATTTAAACTATATTTCTTAAGGTCCCTTCTATATGAATTTAATTTTTTGAGGTCTTAATTCTCTCAAAGATTACCCCGCAAATTAAACAAATTAAATGACTTAAATTGTTATATAAGAAAATTTCCTTCAGAATCAGGTTAGTTTAGTTATCTTTCCAGGAATTTTTAAAGAAACACAATAAGAAAAAACAAAAGTAAGTGAGGTATATAATTTGGGTTACAGGTAACAGGTCTTAATACATCCTACATTTTTAAAAAAGCACATGTGAGTTCATGTTTATGTTTGTCTATGTGTGTATATGTTTGTGGGTTTGTTGGGTGAGTATTGGGTGGGTATAGAAAAGAGGTTCAATTTTATCAGCTGCATAAGTTCTAAATAAGCTTGCATTATTTATTGCTTGATCAAAATATTAGGTAGATAGACTTGAGTGGACTGTTTGTGCTCTTCTAAAGGCTTACTTTAAAAAAGAAACTATAATTTGGAAGTATACCTCAAAGAAACAAATATCCTAGAACAATCAGATTTGAAGTTTTTCACAAGCAAATAGAAACTTGAAATCTCTCTTAGCTGGGCTTTGAAACTTCTACATATTCAATAGACATTTGATTAGGTTAGATATATGTGTATATATGTATATCACATTTCATGTCATCGTATATACAAAGAAAATATATCAATTTTGTGTATACATGAATATATGTGGATAAATCGAAGTATTGCTACAAAATCATTGAAGGTTTTATTAGCAAAAACATCAAAATTCCTCTTCAAAGCATACAAAGTAGCCTCCACAGAGGCTAACACACTTCTACAGCAGTGTTTCTCTCTTTTCTGAAGAATTTCAACCTTTCTCATTTAAACTCCATCATGACATGAGGAGTTTGTCAGTTATACAATAATAAAATTAGAAAGTAATATAATGATGCAATTCAGCAGTTATGCAATCTTGTAATTTGGTAGTGGTGCAATCATGTAAACTTGCAACATTGTAGAGTAAATTGGTAGAATCTGATTGGAATTAAAAGCAAAGAGCTTTTATAGAGAGGAAAGGAAATTTGCAAATTGGGAATAACAGAGTTCAGAGGACTCTGACTAAATGAGCCAAGGAGGAAGCAACTCAGAAAGTTTTTATAAGGAACACAAGCAACTTCAGTAAAAAGTCCATGATTACTTGAGATTGTTGTAATGGTTCCAAGGAACTTGAAAAAAAATGATTTTTTGATTCTTATGTATTAGTTACAAAACTGAGTGAGGGTATGTATACCTGTAATAGATTACATGTATTTCTAAAGGTTTTAATAAACACATTGGTGAATTTGCTGAAAGTTTACAGGGCAAGTCAGTTTTCCATTTAACAATTTATACACATTTTTTTCATCTAATGGATAGCAGTCCCCCAAATATAAATTACTTATTTCACTCCCTCCCTATGCTTTCTCTTGTCATTCTTCCTCCCACTCCCTGAACTACATCCTTGGTTAAAAGCCACTGTTCTGATCTCAAAGGGTTGATGAGTCTAAGGGGTGCACACTTCCCCGGTTACCCCTCAAGACCTGTCTGTTGTTGGGATGGGCATTGACCTGTGAGCGGGGTGTTTAGTTCAATCCCATATCCAAAGGGCAAATAAGGGCCATAGTCTTGGGCATTCTCCTCATCTCTATTTGATCAGCAAATCTGCTCTCTGTATGATTTTGAGATTTGCTCCCATTTATCTCCCACTATATCCAGATCATATGCAATGCAGCTATCATGAGTTTAATGTGAAGAACAAGAGTGTTTAGTGAAGGGTAATATGATGAGAATATGGACATCTGAGTTCTGACACAGAGACTGATATAATACAAATAGACTAACTGACTTCATCAGATCTTATATCAAAGAAATCTTGAGTTATTTTACATAAATTTCATCCATATTCTTATTTTAGAATGATTTATTATTGTAAAAATGTTCTGAATAGATTTTGGTGAAATATCAAAACATTTTAAATTATTCTCAGCAGCCATTGCACTGGGATCATATACCCTTAGAAAAAAAGCTCTTCTGAAAGAAAAGCTTTCTTTTTCTTTCACACATCATCGAGTGTTCTCCAACTCACTGCCTATAATGGATTCCAATTCTTATCCACCCCATAGCAAAGATTAGAATTGCCCCTGTGGACTTCCGAGGCTCCAACTTGCCCCACAGGCTCTGGGATAGGGAGCCTCAGCTTTCTCCCTAGAAACCGCTGATGGGTTCAACTGCTGAGCATGCTCGAGTAATGGATGGAAAATAGAATTGTTTTAAGGACTAAAAAGAAACAAAAGAATCGCATGTGCAAAAACAGCCTTTAGTTCTATATGTTGTGTAGCAGTTCAATGCTTTCCATTACTGGAAAGGAGGAATATAATTTATAATGCATACAAATTATGGTTTTCTTTAATCAACATGTCTTTCAAGCAGCAGTTCCTCTTAAAAGTCTCAGTCTGAGCTAGGGTCACGTAAAAACACCAACATAAATAGGAAAATTGCCTTTGTTGTCAATAGTCCCATGTCCTATCAGGTAGTGATATACAGTTCTCTCAACAACAAATGTCAGAATGCTTACACTCAACTGTATAAACCAAAACGCATACAAAAGATCTGAAAATACTAGCAAGCATGCATTTCTAAGTGAATGGTGTTTGTGATGACTAATATTTTCTTCCCAGGTTTTAATGCTCCTTTGTTTACTTTCTTTAATGCACCCTGGGGAATCAAATGGACTGAAAACAAGTGCGAGACAAATTACTTCTTAAAGTTAGCAAAGGAAAATATAACTTAAATTCCTTCCTTAATTAAAAAGGAAACAGCAAAAGTGAATGACTCACTTCTCTTACAAAATGCTGGACAAAAATATATGCCATATTCTAAAGGTATACAAAATTTGATTCAAATGTCATCTCATGTACGTGTTCAAATATTACTTGTTTAGTTGGATTATTATTGAGATAACTACACTGTGCTTTCTTGAAGGCAAACACAAATGTGCAGGAACATGGACTATATTGATGGCATCTTACAGTTCTTTATAGTATATAATGATAAAATAATGACTTCCTTCTATTTTCTAATGCTGTCATCTTACCTTCAGATAAACACTATCTTGAAATTTTGCTTCATATAATTGTGTTCCATATTCTGTAACCATTAAGGAACTAATTTATATAAGAAATCAGAGTTCTTAGTATGTGTTACTTTTTATTCAGAAATATACGTGGCCTTAAAAAACAAGGAAAACCAGGTAGCTTGAGGTGCCTAGTCCTTGTAGGTTGCTATAACAGTGATGCCAATGTAACTGATGGCAATTGGTACAGAGAAATATACCAGCACTGATACCTTGACTTTTACATTTTAAAATTCTTTTAAATATGCTATCTAACAGGCTAGAGGTAACATTACAGAAAAAAAATGACTCGCCTAGAATTCTAGAATAATTAACTGAGTATTCCAAAGAGTATTGTACCTTTGCAATGTAGACAAAAACACATGTGTTTGAACAGATGAGGAGGGTATTGGTAAACATAGCCAAGAGATCATGAATGACAGGTTGCTAAGGAAGATTTTCTCACACTCAGCTTTGCCAAATACAAAGACTCCTTGAGTCCTGAGCTCAGTTTAATTATATTGTTAAATCCTTTTTTAATTTTTTGGGGACTCCAAGTGTGATATTGTGGTGATAGCACTGAATTCTATCCTTTAGAATCTTGGCCAAACACTGTCTGTTCTCGCCTTTCATGCCCAAGGGTTTATATCGAAAGTTCAGATGTAGCTTTCTTTTATTTTTTTTCAGGGGTTCGATGAACTCTTCGTCAGTGATGCATGGGTGTGCCATCACAAGAGACAGTGGAAATAACAGTGGCAGCACTTCTCCAAGATTAAAAGAAATGCGCCATTTTTTAGAGACCAGGCACTAGAAGTAAAAAATAAAATAAATAAATAAATAAATAAGTGGAGGGTTTTTTTCTAATTTTGTAAATTCAAAATGTTTTCTTTTTATAAATAAACTGATACAAAAATATTTTAATTCATCAACTCAAAAATTATAGCATTTATATTTTAAATAATCCATAATTAAATACTGATATTCACCAGTAAAGAATCCTAGACTAAATGTGGAGTGTGTCACCCTGATGGATTGCGCAAGCCCATTTTGCAAGATTTCATTGCGACAGGAGCCCTGGTAGTATAGCAATGGTGCGTGTGACCTGTGAACAGCAAGGGTTGCAGTTCAAATCCAAGAGCCGGCTGTGTGTGTGTGGGAGCAAGACTTGTGTCTAGTCTGCTTAAGAGGCTTAGAAAGTCACAGGGTGGTCGTTGTCAATCAGCATTCATTCTGTGATAGTGAATGGGGGATCTGGTGCCTTTGTGAATATACAAACCTGGCCTAAATCATCGATCCTTTTTTCCCTAACCTAAAGTAATTCTAATTAAAATAAAGAGAAATCTGAATCTTTTTGAATTTATATCTCCATTTTCATAAAAACTGCTTCAGAGCCTCTCTTTCTTTAGTAATTAGAACTTTTGTATTTTGTATTTGTTTATTGTTTGTTTTGTTCTCCTTACACAATAAACCATGATATTGTTGTCAGCTGCCATCCTGTCTCGTGGTGATTCATGCATAACACAACAAAATATTACCTGATCTTATACTAGCTCCATGAATGGTTATGAATTGAATCATTGCCTTTCTAGTATTTTGATTGACTGTTTTTCAATAATGGATCTTCAGGCCATCTATCTTAGCCCTGCTTAGTCTATGAGTTCTAAGGCAAGCTGACAAGGATCATTTCCAAACAAAAATTTCCACTGGCAGGTGATTGACAGCTAGGTACATTGGACTGGGTATCAAAATCAGGTCTCACACATAGGAACAACCAGTGATGCCTCTCAACAATAAAAGCAGCAGCCTGCCCTAACATGTTTGCTAAAGACAAATCAGGTACATATGCAAAAATGGTAAAGAAAACTGATGGTGCCTGGCTATCAAGAGATACAGAGTTTGGGGTCTTAAGGCTAGAAGGTAAACAAGTGCCCATCTAGCTGAGAAGCAACAAAGCCCACATGGAAGAAGCACAGCAGCCTTGGTGATCATGAGGTGTTGAGGGGATCAGACATCAAAGAATAAAAAATCATATTATTGTGAATGAGGGGGAATGCAGAGCGGGAACCCAAAGTCCATTTGTAGGCAACTGGACATTCACTCACAGAAGGTTCTCAGAGAGGAGACAAGCCAGGCAGAATGCAGTGTAGCAATGATGAAACATACATTGTTCCTCTAGTTCTTAAATGTTTCCTCCTTCCCCTGACCCACTATCATGATCCCAATTCCAGCTCATAAATCTGGCTGCACCAGAGGAGTACACTGGCACAGATAGGAACTGGAAACACAGAGAATCAAGACAGAAGATCCCCTCAGGACCAGTGATGAGAAGGGCAACAATGGGAGGGTGAAGCAAAGTTGGGGTAGAAGGGAGAACAGATTGCAGAGGTCTACCTATAATCTCCTCTCTGAGGGTTACACAGCAGAGAAGTGGGTGAAGGGAGATTCCAGATTGTGTAAGACATGACAAAATAATAATAATTTATAAATTATCAAGGGTTCATCTGGGAGGGAAGATCAGGAAGGGAGGAGAATAATGAGAAGCAGATACCAGGGGTTCAAGCAAAAAGCAAATGTTTTGAGAATGATGAGGGAAACAAATGTACAAAAGTGCTTGATACAATGTATTTATATCTGGATTGTGATAAGAGTTTTACAAGCCACCAGTAAAATGATTTAATAACAACAACAACAACAAAAAAGAATGAGTTTTTTTCTGTGTTGTAGGAGTAGTGGTGAGGCAGGTGTTTTCTGTTGGACTGTTAACTACAAGTTGGAAGTTTGAATCTACTAGCCATTCTGAGGGGAAACAATGAGTTTTTAAGATCCTGTTAAGATTTACAGTCTTCTGCAGACAGTTAAGCCAATTGTGGCAGTCATGTGCTTATGGTAATTTCATGATTGAGATGTAGGGGTGGATTCTAGCCTATTAATCTGGAGATAGCCATTGAGTAGCCAATGAGGCCTCTGTGTGGGCATGGCTTTCTCCCGATACATCTGGGAAATCTTGCGATATTTCCCTGATGGAGATGAGACGCTATCTCCCCATTTGTTGGGAGTTAGTCTCAGAGACAACGAACTACGGACAAGACAAGATGGCAGTGTCTAAGATGCTGAAGGAGCTGGAGGCAGAGCCACATGGCCTTACCCTGATGGAACCAGACCTCTGAAGCTGGAGAAGCCACGTGGAGACCTCTACCAGCGCTGAGTTGCTTCTACCACCACTGGATGCTGTTGATGGACCCTGAGCCCTGGAAGTGAGGAGCCATGAGGGGACCCCTGCCAGCGCCGGGACTCTGCACCCACTGACCTCTGACTTTGTGAGTCAGAAGGAGACGTTATAGACTACTATCGAGCACATGGGCTAATATCGGACTTAAGACTTTGTCCTAGAATGGATTGGGATGTTTTTTTAAGGTACTATTCCTCTTATATATAAACTGTACCCTTATATCCATATGTATGTCCATGAATTGTTTCTCTAGTCTACCTGGACTAACACACTGGCCGTACTCCTTCTTGTAAGGGATGGTGTGCACTGGCTGTAAACAGCAAGCCTGGGTAGTGTACGCAGTCCCTTGTCCTGTAGACAGAGGTTGCCCTAAGGGACCTTGGAGACAAACAACCCTTGTGCTGTTTGATGCCTCCGGCCTGGCTAAGTTCTGGTCTCTCTAAACTAGACTCCAAACTGGGATGCAAGGTGCGTCTGGGAAATCTGAAGGCACGGTGGCTATAGTACAGGTATGCCAAGTTATCATGTGCATCCTCACCAAGCTTCAAAACAAGGAGCATGTGACTGAGGCCTTATGCTGGCCTGATTTCTAGTTTCCTGGGCACCAGAAGATCCACATCTCCAAGAATTGGGGCTTAACCAAGTTTAATGCCTATGAGTTTGAGGACATGGTGGCTAAGAAGCACCTCATCCCAGACAGCTGTGGAGTCAAGTGCATCCCTCACCATGGCCCCTTGGACAAGTGTTGGGCCCTGCATTCAGGAAGGCCTGGGTAGCCTTCTGCTATCTCACTTGCACCCACCCAATCACCAAATAAAAATTAACTTCCTGATTTAAAAAAAAAAATTATAGACTTACAAACCCAACATCAGTTCTACTTTGTGTGAATGAGTCACTGTCAGAACCGACTTGATTACAGTGAGTGAGTGTAGAAGGAGATTTACATATCTCCCTCTCTAAGTCCTTTCAACCTCAGAGGCAGGTATCATTTTATGAGTAAAAATAAAACAAAACAACAAAAATAAGAACAAACCAATATTAAAAATGTGACATCAAATATGACGTAACCATGTTTGTGTATGGAGCTATGGTGGCATTTTGGATCAACTAGATCTTTGACTATTAACCAGGAGGTTAGTGGTTCAAATCCATCAGTCTTTCCTAAGAAGAATTAAAAGGTGTGTACTCCTATGAAGATTTATAGCCTCAGTAACCTTATACGGGGTAACTATGAATCAGAATCAATTAGCTTGGGTGGGGGTTGTTTTATTGTAAGTTCATGACACTGATAAGTATTGAGCTGCAACCTCAACATCAGTGGTTTAAAACCATCAGCTCCGGGCTGAGCGCCGGTGGCGTAGTGGTTGTGTGCGGGACTGCGGCCCACTGGGACGGAGGTTCAATTCCAACAGTGGGGCTGGGCCTCCTATTCCCACCACCGGAGAGCAGTGATGACCCCCCCAAAAACCATCAGCTCCTCTGTGGTAGAACAATAAAGATATATGATCCCATAAATATTTACAGTCTCAACAATATTATATATAGGGTCACTCTAAGCAGAACTGACTCAAAGGCAAGGTGTTAGTTATGTTGGGTTTATGTTAAGACATGATTCTAGCTAAAACTCAAGGGTCATAGGGTCCAAAAGTTCGAAACCATGCTGCTTGATGGAATTTCAGGGCCATATTTGGCTTATCCAGCAGAGATGCATGCGACTTAGTCAAAAGGGTTGATTGTTATTGTGGTACAAAAAGCATCAAGGAGTGGTGACTGCTACCAAATGATAGCGAATATCTTAAGAATTTTAACACAGAAAATGCTTTCTTTTTACCAAAATATAACATCCTTCAGAAATGTAGTAAAAGCTATATAATAGAGTTATGGAAGTAGTAATAAGGTATGATTACTTAAGATTGCAATGTTCTTCTTCCCAGTCCAGCTATGTATGACATTATTAAGAATACAGATATATACCTCTATCTAAGTAGATATTGGAAAGGCTAGGATTAAATGACAACAACAAGAAACAACAAAAACCATAGCCATTTAAATTGTTTTCAAATTAAATATACCCCAGATAAGGTTTCAGCAGCTATAACCCTTTACTGGAGCAGACAGCCTCATCTTTCTCACGATGAGAAACTGGTGGCGGTGAACTGCCAACCTTCCAGTTAGCGGCCTATGTCCAATCCACAGTGTCACCAGAGATCTTTTTCTGTACTTAAAGTTAAAATGTTTTCCATTACTATTAATATATGTGATATAGGGAATTAACCTTATTGCAAGGCAATTTTGTAATAAATGCACCATTCTAAATAAAATGAAAACTTACCATGAAAGAGTTGGAGACTGAGGACCAGACCAGAGGAGACAATAGTTTATAAAACATTGGACTAATACTTTAATCTTTGCTTTTGAAGAATGCAAGTTCAAAAACAACAAATGTTTTGAGAATGATGAGGGCAACAAGTGTATATATGTGCTTGACATACATACAATTGATGCATGCATGGATTGTGATTACTTATATCAGCTCCCAATAAAATGATTTTTTTTTAAAAAGAAACTTTATGGGAACAGAGAGCCTCATATTTTTGCCTTGGAAAGATTGTTGAGTTTGAATTACATTGGTAGAGAAACGCTTAACCCATTGTATCTTCAGGGCTCCTTATAAATTAGTTTCTTCATAGCTAAGTTAAAACTTTAGTAAAATCCATGTATATAAACAAAAAGATACTCATGCTGTTTCAACAATACACATTTTCCACTGCTCTTAGATGGTTTAGTCATTATCCGTCTTTTGCCATTGAAATGCTGTTTTGCCATTCAATGATATTCTCAACATGCAAACATTATTGCTTATCAACATCAAGCCAAACCCATGGCTATGGAGTCAAGTGTTCCTGGAAATAACTCTACAGCGAGTCCTTGAGACTACAAATCTGAAGGCTCTCCTTAGAGACCAGTACTTCCCAACTATGGGCTAGTCTGCTCTGTGGAGGACATTGAAATATGATTGGAGGCATTTTTGGTAGTCACAACTAACTGGACTATATGGTGGCATCTAGTATTAGACATTAGGGATAGTGCTTGACATTTTACAAGCTCCTGCAACAAACGACTATGTAAGCTCGAGTGTCTTCATGCTGTGGTTGAGAAAACCTGTGGCTGTACACTAAATATATAAAACCAACTGCTGATCGTGAGCAAACGCTTTTGTTCTGTGAGAAGTCTAGATCACTTTCCTTTCATTGGAATGTTAATTTAGAAGGTCAGATTTGAAATACAGTACAAAGTACACTGTCCTAGATTTCACAATTTCAGATTGCTTCAAAATCTGCAAGACTACCTGTGGTAAAACAAACAAACATGAAAGCTGCTGAATTGCAATGAATATAACTTTCTGAACTAAATATGGACCTTGGAAGGTAATCATATTTCATCAAGCCTTGATAGAAAATGGATGAGATTCCACCTGAACAGATACAACCAAAGTTGACTTGCATGGTGCATGTGCTCTTTCTGAAAGACTAGGCCTTTCTTTTTCATGAGCATATTGTCAGACCCACTAAGGAAGTTGCCTCGATGTTATGGAAGAGCATATGTTTGTTTGATTTTGGTTTTGTGTTATTAACATGTGTTAAAGCAAATATTTACCACCCAGAAAGGTAAATGCCGTGCCCCAGATAACACAGTATTTCTGATATTTAAAAAGAAAAAAGACAAGGAGAATGAGAAGAAAGAAAAGGAGAAAGTACAAAAGGAAAAAGACAATTAAATTCTAATGATGACGGGTGATCCCTGGTGGTATAGTGCTTGAGTGTGGGACTGTGGCCCACAGAGTTGGCGGTTCACTTCCAGCAGCAGCTCTCCAGGAGCAAGGCTGGGCCTCCTACTCCCACCAGGGGGCAGTGATGGCCACAAAAACAAAAAGAAACCAAATAAATTCTAATGATGAAAGGTCTCAAATATTAATATTGTAAAGTCTCTTTTTAGTATTCATTGGTATGTCTATTTTCTTTTCTTGTCTATTTTTTGTCTATTTTCTTTAGTGTTTTTTTTAATAACTGCCTTCTGTCTCAAACAGCATGAGCTATTTTTTAAAGAAAAAACTATATTGTATAATTCATTTAAATGACTACACGGAACTTAAGAAAAAATTATGATTATGGAGTTTATTAAAGAAGTTAAAAGGCTGCAAATTAATAGATAAGAAAATGCTTGGGATTCAATTTTTCAATAAAGATATGCTACAAAATTCTGCAGCCCAGCGGCATTCAGCTCAAGTTCACTGGGTCAGCGAGCCCAGCTCCCTGTGAGAACCCACAGGCACCCCACTCCAGCAAGCCATAGCCTGAAAACACTAAGCTATACATCCATGAGTCAACAAGGACAGCCCCCCAAATAAGTGCTCACAGGCTCCACAGTCCACAAGCCAGACTGCTGACCCAAAGCACTCAGCTGCCCTTGTTCTGCATGCTGGGAAGTCTCCCATTGACTCGCCATCCTGCTGCTGCTCCTTCTGATGCCATTGCTTCCACAGCATAGGAACCTGGGGTCCAGCTAATTCTAAAACCATCCATTTCTCAAATGACTTATTTGATAACTGAGTTGTCTTCATACATGTTCTCTATTTTACATCTCTGGGTACTAATATCCATTGCAACAACTACATAGAATGCACAAATGAATGATGAAAAGGTTTGTTAAGGAACTAAACACGTCATTATGCTGGTGAGAAATGATCATGGTTATTACTTATCTGGACGTGTTCAAAAGTTCTCTCAATCTGCTACCAAATGCCCCAAACGGCATGTCACTCTTCTGCAAGCCTCAAGGTGAAGGCATTCACCTCAAGCCCAGTCCAACATCCCCAATCAAGTGCCCGGAGGCACTGCACCCCCCAAGCCAGCCTCATGCATGAAAGCACTCAGCTGTACAGGTTCCATGGGTTGAGAAGTCTGTCTGTCTCTCCAGACTGTTCCTCCTGCTTTGCTGTCTTCTGGACCCAATAGTTCCACTGCATAGGGATTTCAAGTGCAAAAGACAGGCTTCATTCAGTGCGCTTGCTGGTAATGAGATCCCGCCTCCTGAGTCTCAAAAGGCTTATTTTATACAAGACAGGATGCCACTCTTGGGAATCCTTTTCACAATTAGTCCCAGGAGAATCCTACCAACATCTTCCTCCACCAAACCAGACCCAGGCTGGTAAAAGTGATTTGGGGGAATTAGACTTTGATGAGAACAGCCACAATAAAGAAGTCACTCCCTTGCATTTTTTAATAGGACAAGATACAAAGACAAAATAAAATAAAGTTAATGAATAAAAAGTGTCCCTTTTTGCCGTTTTTTTGTTTTTTAATTTTTTTTTAGGCATCACTGCCCTCTGGTGGTGGGAGTAGAAGACCTAGCCTTTGCTCCTGGGAGCTGAAATTGAACCTCCAACCCAGTGGACCGTAGTCCCACGCAAAAGTTTCCCTTTTCAAAAATGGTTTACAGTTCATTTTTATTTATTCCTCTGAACTGCCTGTATTGAAAAGCTTCTGTATGATGTAAAATTATATGTAACAAAAATAGGACAAATTTCTGTCATAGTTTAATCTTCTTTGAACATTTTCATTGGAATGCTACATTTTCTCTTCAGTTCAACTTTATGTGACTTTCTTGGCAAGTGGGACAATTTCAAGGTTTTAGAAAATTTTAATTGTGGGTAAGATCTTCCCATAATTAGTCTATAATGAATGAAAATGAGCATGGTTAAAACAGGCTTAGTGATATTAGCTGTACTTTTTAGTTTTTCTACACACTTTAGAGATTTTTGTTGTAAGTAGTAAGTTAGGTAAAGTATTAACATATTTCCAAAAATGTATTCCTCAAACAGCAGCTGTAAGTTACAGACCAGTGGATTTTGCCTCATGGATCAAGAGCAGATTATGCCACTTTTTCAGAACTCTTGAAGAAAATGTGAGTATCATACTTGCAAGTTTCCTTAATGAGCTGCAGACATGCATCATTCTAATTTCTAGGTACACAAAATAAACCTAAACAAAAAGTACCTGATGAATAATATACCTCTATACACTTTCTTTATTCTAACTGTTCTTCTTCTAAACATTGTATGAGTATGTGATATTATGTTAACTACATACATGAATCATTCTACACTGACAAACATTGTCTCCATAACAATTAGTTGTATGTTCTTCTTAAACTTGTGTCTCTCTCATGAGATAACAGTGATAGTTACCAACCGATCCCTCATGGATCCTTCATGTCACATCCGCTTCTCAGTCTAGCTGGAAATCTTGTCAGACCTTGTCAATGTACTGCAGCAACTGTCATTGAATGACCTCAAGAAAAACTTTACTGGCATGTAATATTGATGTTCCTGTTTGATGATTCCCACATTCTGTCAGGTCACCTTTATTTGGAATGGGTATAAATCCCTTCCCATCTTTTGGCTAGGTATTAGTCTTCCCAATTTTGTGTGTGCTTACTGTCCCTCCTCAACCTGTTAAAACATTTCCGTTGGTACTCTGTAAATTCTCCAGCCTTGTTTTCATTAAGCCTTCAGTGTGGCTTGGACGTCTGCCTTTGGTATCTTTGGTGCTGGATCACAGGCTACCTCTTGAATGTGGGTGAATGTTCCAAAGTTTAAAAGAAAAATCCCTGCTATCCAGGTGATTCTGACATAAAGCAACCCTGTAGGACAGGATAGATCTACCCTAGAGGATTTGAGAGTGTAACTGTATGAGAATAGATAACCTCTTCTTTCTCTGTTAGAGTGACGGGTAGTTTCAAGTGGCTGACTTGTTCAGCAGTTTAGTTGTAGTCAATTAATATGGCCTCTCTAACCATAATTCCTTATGTGATGTATTATAATTCAGGACTCTAAGCCTGGGGCTGGAATCCCATTTTGGAGTACTATTCTGATGGGCAGGGTTTAGGTGGGATACAGTCCTGACCCCTTTGTTTCAACCTTTGCTTTCTTGCAGGTATGATTTACAAGATCAAAACCACACCTCCAAAGAAGGCAATCCTCTGTGCAGATGAGTCAGGTCAGAGAGAAAGAGAATTCCCAGGAGCCTTGGAAGAGCATTTTTGCAATCTGTGTCTGCAGCAGAGGAACCTGGGATCTGAGAGACCCAAGAGTGTCATGGAGAGTATGAGGAAGAGCAAATGAGACAGGCCAAGGCAAGGATCCCTGAGACAGAGCAGAGTGGGCCTGAGCCTATGGCACCCAGAGGCAACACAGTGCATAGGCTTCCTGGTTCACAGGGGCCAAGTCTGCGGAAGCACTTGCTAAAGAGGCTGAGGATGAGAACGAGGCTGCTGGCAGAAGAGGTGTTTCTGTGCATCAGTGACTACATCCTTCCCGTTTACTCATCTTGACTAGTAGATAGTAAGCTATTACTTTCCTTATTAAACATCCCCCAAAAACTGTATTGTATGTGAGCTTGTTGTAACCATTGCCGCAGTATTTTGAATCCAGTGTAGCAGTATATTGTTGTTAGGGGAACGGTTGGTGTCATAAAAGATAGAAAAACATAGTGTGTGGTGACATATCTGACTATTGCCTCTTGGATGAAGAAAGTCAGAGGAGGTAAGAGATGCATCCTACTGATTACTGCACAAAACTTTTTCATGAAGAGGTTCTGTATGTCTTCCATATTATTTTAATATTTCCTTGCATCATTAATATTTTACAATATCACAACCCAAGGTTTAAATTTCTTATATACTCAAATATAAACCAACTCAAATGTCAGATGAGGCACCCAATTTTACCTCAGAAAGTACATTTAAAATGTGCTGGAAAGCTCACCTTATACACAAGTATATAGAGTAAATGAAATTAAAACCCCAAGATGGATGAATATGATCATATATATGTTGATCATAGAAGTATAGTATCATTTACTTCTTTCCCACTTTTATTTGTGGTACACCTCAATAACATATTTGACATATATTTTGACTTTGGTGGACTTTTTTTCATTTTTTTCAAAGTCAGCCTGAACCTGCACATGGCCAATTGAGGATATATCCACAGTCAGCCGTGCCCTGGTTTGGCTGCTGATGGTGCCCTTTTTCATTGACTGTTCCCACAGATAGTCAATGTGAGTCTTGTCTGTGCATCTGGCCAAGTCCACACTCATAGCATCCATTTGTGTTTTTGAAAAAAGGCATAGGGGCTGAGCCCTGGTGGCGTAAGTGGTTGAGTGCAGGACTGCGGCCCAGGGGCTTGGCGGTTCAAATACAGCAGTGGCTCTCAGGAGCAGCCCTGGGTGGTGCCCACGACCACCAGAGGCAGTGATGCACCCCCCAAAAAAATAAAAAATGAAAAATGAAAAAAGGGCATTTATGATGCAGAAGGCATTGGTCTTATAAAATGCAATCACATGATCTTCAGCTTAGTTTCTATCATCAAAATTACTGTTCCTTCTTTTTTGTTTCCTGCTTTCACAATCTGATCACCAAAAATAGTCCATGCATCTAGGTTGCCTGTTGGACTAAATGCAGAGAGGAGTTTGTAGAATCTGTCATTTCCTCATTACTGGTTTAGTGGTTGGTGTTTCAATAAAACCATTATATTAGCTGGATTTCTTTGTGTATAATTATCCTCTCACAAATAGCATTGTATTTCAAGATAAACCTTGAAAATTTTTATTTGAAGATGAATGTGACATTATTCGGTCTGCATTTGTCACTGTAAGGTAAATGAAGATCTGATTCCCAGTGGCCAATCCTCTTCCATTTAAGACTACTATGCCAAGAATACTGTTGTTCGTGCATTATATTTCATTTTTGATGACTTCAAATTTCCTTAGATTTCACATTCTGGCTATTCATACATGTCATGTTGAGCTATGCCCAATCAGCAAATGAAGGTCCTGAAGGCATTACTCCATCCATATCATTATGTCTAACTCTGCTTTGAGAAGACAGCTCTTGCTCAAGTTTAGTTTAATGTCTCCCGACCTGAGAGGCTCATCTTCAGACACTACATCTTTTCACAAAACTTTCAGTACATTTGACAATGTTCCACCATTAACTATAAAATTTATAGCTATGGTTTTATAGTTTCACCATTAACTATAATATTTTCAATGTCTCATCACTTAAAAGTGGACAGCCTATTCCTCGTAGTCTGTACTTAATATGTAAATTCTACCTAAACTTGTTCATCTTGACATATGAAATTTTGAAAACATAGTTTCCAGCATCACAGCAATAAGTCTCCACAGTTGAACAAATTGTCAGTCGAGTGGTGTATACATATATAATTATGTCAGTATACGTAGTGCTATATATTGAAATATGGCCATATGCATGTAAATAAGTATACATTGCAAAAAAAGTTAACCAATAGAATGTGTAAAATATAGAATAATATCAATGATGCAAGGAAAATTTTGCTGAAGAGCATTCGATAATGGTTGCAGCCATAATTGACTGGGAGCTACCAGAAATCAGGCCAGGTTTAGAAGGGATTGTGAAACAAGGGAAATCATTGATAATGTCAGATGGATTTAGGTTGAAAACAGAAGATAAGGAAAGGATGTTTCCCTGTATTGTGTTGACCATGTAAAGGTGTTTGTCTATGGAATATCATAAGAAGAATGGTAACTAGAGAACACTTAGCTGTGTTAAAGTGGAACCTGTACATGGACAAAGAGGCAACCATTGGAAGAGAACAAGGGTATGTGCTGGTTTACAATCAAGAAATATGTGTGTTGGGGTTATATCCTCTCACCATACTTATTTCATCTGTACGCTGAACGGATAATCTGAGAAGGCAGACTATTTGAAAATAGCATGGCAACAGGACTGGGGGAAGATTTATTAATAATGTGCAGATGACACAAACTTGCTTTTAAATGGTGAGGAGGACTTGCATCATTTCCTGATTAAGAAGAGCACTGCAGCCCTCAGTATGGGTTGGAGCTCATTAAAAAAATAAATTCTCACAACAGGACTGATATATAATATCACAGTGAACAAGTGAAAGACTCGAGCTGCCAAGGACTTTATCTTGTTTGGATTCACACTCAGGACTTCCCAGAAGCACCAGTGAAGAGATCCAATGGTGTATTTCATTGAGTAAATCCTCTACACAAGGACTCTTAAAGTGTTGAAGAGCAAGGGTATTACTTCGGGACTAAGGTATGCCTGACCCAAAACATAGTATTTTCAATTTCCCATACGCATGGGAAAGTTGGACACTGAATTAGAAATAATGAAGGAAAATTGATGCCATTGAGTTATGATGCTGGCCAAAAACATTGAGAGCACCATAGACTGTCCAAAGAACCTACAAATCTGACTTGAAGGAATAGAGCCAGAATGCCCCTGAGAAGCCGGGATGCCAATACTTCTTCTCACATACTTTAGAGATGTTATCAGGATAAAGCATTTCATGGAAAAGGACAATGTACTTTGTAGATAGAACCATTAGAAAAGAAGTAGACCGTTGGCAAACTAGTATGATACAGCAGCTACAAAAATGGATTTAACCATAACAATTGTGAAGACAGTGCGGTTCTGGTCAGTGTTTCATTCTGTTGTACCTAAGGTCGCTTGAGTTGGAAACAATTAAAAAATACTTAAGAACTACATATATTTGAATCATACAAATATATGACATAGTCAAAGATTTACATAATCACACAAATATTTATGTTATTCTAGTTTTGATACATGCTTCACATGAAAATAGATATTGTGATCTGTCTCATCTATACAGCCACATTGAACTCTATAATGCTATGATAATTATCACAATAAATTCAAAAGATGTTTCATCCTTCAATATTTTATGAGGAGATCAAAATTTGACATTAGGTAAGCGAAGTGCTTTCTATTTACGTAAATATATAAATTTGAGGGCTTTTACTTCCATATATTCATGAGATTACAAATGCTGTTATGTCATGTTTTAAGTGTATGGCTTACACTTTAGTGAATGTGGTGTTGTATGCCATTTATGAATTCTGACACAGAGTGCCTTTAGGACACTTATACTGCTTCATTTGGCTTCCAGGTTTGTCATCCTTAAGAAAACTGACTATTGCTTCTGTTTCCCGGGAGTAATGATGGGTTCAAACTGTCAACCTTTGGGTTAGCAGCAGCGCACTGATCACAGAGGCACCAGGGCGCCTTAATTTAGAGTAAAAATACTCTAGTATAAAACTTAATTCCAAGTTCTACACAGCCAATGCTTAAGGCTCTTTCATTGGCACCAGAGAACAGTGCTTATCACACCTCTACATGAGAAACTCACTTTAAAGGAAACCTCAAATCAGTGACTTTTAAAAGTCCCTCTAACAATCAAACTCTGAATAAACCAGAGTTGCTGTCCCTAGCCCAATAATTTTTCTTTTAGCCACTAATCACAAAATTGATGATCTCATCTAATAAAATAGAATTCAAGAGATCTATATACACTGATAATTGTGAAATTTATATCTCAAGCTTAGACCTCTTCAAGGAACTCCAGAATAAACCTAATTGTTTTACATCTACAATTGTGACCAAATGTCAAACATATTAGTCAAACTGAACACAACTAAAATTAAACCTATGCCCATGCCCACCCCCGTGCCCATTTCACATCTTTCCTTTCTCAGTCTTGCTTTGTAAATACGTGAACATACCTTTCAGTTTCTGGATGGAGATGGGAGTGATCTCATGGGCTCTTATAGCCCTATTCATTCTCATCTATATTTAATGGATTTCTTAGCAACTTGTGAAACTCTAAATATTCTCTTTTCCTTGATTTACTCTTTTACCTCTACTGCCAAAATTCTTGTGCAGAATTAGCGCAACAACAAGGGGACTACAATACAAAGAACAAGACAGAACAACAGTAGCTCTAAGAATTTGAAGAATTTGAAGAATTGGTGGTTGTGGCAGAGACTATCAACTATTTAGTAATATCTCTTCACCATTCTTTGAATTGGTGAGCTGTATTTGATTTTCAGTCTCCCCTGTAGTTTCCTCTGACTATATGCCCACATACTCGCTAGTGGGATGTGAAAAGTACTGCCACTATTAAATAATGTTTCTCACACAAAGTGTCCTGTGTTCCTTCTCCCTCCTGGTAGAGCCTGTTGAGGATGTCAGAGATCCAGGTTTATTGGCCTCTGAAAGACTAAGTGAAACAGGAAATTCCCTGACACACATCTCCTTGATTAAGAAGATGAACTTGATTTCTGTCACCCTTTAACTTACAGGCTAATTGTAGGAATAAACAGTAAATAAACAATTCAAAATTTTAATAATCATGAAATAATAATGAGTTCCATAAGACGATTAAGCTAGAGTAAAGAATGATCTGGATGGGCCAGACAAGGCCATGTGTGGACCACTCTCAGTTCATGTAGCTCCTCTTAGCACTCTCGCATAGAAAGGCCTTGACTTACCACCCCCACACTAACACAGTGTCCCCGTTCCTGCTCTATCACTGCATCACTTTCCTCTAACAAACTGTACCATTGCACTCATTCCTGTGTCATAGTGCATGCATTTACAGGTTTGTCTTTTAGTGTCTGCTTCCAACAGTAGAATGTGAGCTTCAGGACACTGTAGGCTAAGTAGACCTTGTTCCTTAGCATATTATTAGAACTATCATGAGAAAAAGCTCAACAAAGCTTGACATGGTGAATTAAGGAATATAGATGAATTCTAATTCATGGTAGCGAATTTGGATTTTAATTTAGTTTATTAAATATTAAAATTATCTATCAAAATTTTAAGGAGCTGTGAGTTTGTAGCTTGTATGTGTAGTTTATATATTTAACTTATTTTATGTTGAATGTAATTTACCAAAATATCTATCCAAGGCCAGATCATATTTTTGATCAATGGTATTATTTAAATTAAAAATATATCTAAGGTAGCTAATTTAACTAAACCAATAAATGTCATGATTTTGTTCAAATACACAATTCATTGCCAAATATATAAGATGCTATCACCAATGTAATAAAGGCAACAACTCAGAGTTTGTAAACATGCCATCAACTAAATTGTTGATTGCTGTTGTTAGGCAGCATGCACGGTCCACAATGAATAGTCAGTGGTCTTGTGCCGTCCTTACAACATGTGTCCACCCAGGTATTGAAGGTCCCCTTGGTGGAGCTGGTGCTGTATAAACAGTACACATAGCTATAAGTGAGCCACATATTTACTGTTAAGCACATACAAATAAATGAGCGAGACCATGCATCATCTACTTAAACATGGCAAAAAAAAATTAAAACCAGGGTGACCTTATGTGATTATTAGTCAGAAAGTTTTATTTACTCTCATTATAGGTATGCCAGACAAAAAAGTAAATGTAAGATTCCAATTCCGAGCACATAACATACTTTAAAGAAATTATAACCATGATTTATGTAAACTTGAAAATAGTTGGTGTATATGGATACCCTCATTTTTTTTGGTAATTGAGTAACTGCAGAATGTATTCACATATGGGAAATATATTTTGTGATAGAGGTAGCAAAAAGAAAATACAGCACACTGGTTTTAGATTTTGAAAATATTTTAGTCTACTTAGAATTTCAAGATACAGGTCTTTAAATTAATAAAAATATTCATAGGAAGAATACTTCAGTAAAGCATGATTAAATGGTACCTGAATTGGTATCACATTTGAACGTCGACATCTGTTGTATAATTTCCAGTCTCACTGAGTTGATAGGACTCATACTGAGGGTTTCTGAGACTGTCAATCATTACAGGAGCAGACAAGGCAGCCTCCCTTTTGATCTCTGAAATGGTGGCTTCTGATCCACTGTCTAGCCTCAGCACCAGCTCCTTGAAGAAGGCTTTTAAGGATGTGGATGGACCGGGGTGGCTGCAACAATGGGGCTCAAACACAGCACCAGTGGTCAGGGTCGCACGAGACCACTGACTCCGCTTTGGGGGCCATGCACCATCCCCAACAACAACTGACAACTGAACTGCTTGTTTACTAACCAATAACTTTTATTGATTATTTTTATTACACTGGTGATTTGAAAACAAGCATGCCACTCATTTTTTAAACTAACTGCCTAAGATATATTATTTAGTTGAAATGTGACCACTGATCAATAGCATGATTCTCCCTTGGAAAGAGCTATTGGTAAATTACATTGAATCTAAAATAATACTGCTTAAAAGGGAAATACATCATTCCAGTATACAATTTATTAAAAACACTTAGGCTTGTGTAAGTTCTTTAAATGTAATAATCCAAATATCATTTTTCAAAAAAACAAAATAAAACATCACTATTGGTTGCTTATCACAATTAAGAAAAACTTCATGTAATATAATGTATTTCTTAATGTTCAAAGCTTCTGTCATTGTCAATTATCTCTGTCATAGTTGAACATGGTGGTTTTGAGCATAGGTGAAAATAGAAACTTTTCTGTCATACTCTTTTCATGACAAGTTCAAAACATATTTCTAATGACAGAACCCAGAGAGGCTCCAGATGTGAGATGTAAAGGGGTACAGCCAGACAGCACCCCACGGGCCTGCCGGAGAACACCCTCAAGAAGTAATGAATTCATTTTGCTTGTGCAGGGTGAGGTCTGGTCTAGCAGGCAAGTGAATGAAGTGTTCACCTCGCTTCCTGAACTCTTACAGATAGTTCAAAATGACTGCAGATACTTTGATAATGTTTGATGTATATTCCTTGGTTTGGGCTGGACTTGGGCCACTTGGACCCACAGTTTGGCACAATAAGACTATGCCACGTTGCTAAGATCATTGTGGTCTCTAGAAGTCCTGATTTGCTCTCAGGCTAAGCTACCTTGTTAGATATGCACAGTGTGTTTTGAGACTGCCTGGCCAGAGAAAGAGCGGGTGCTGGCTGAGGCTGACCTTCCATTCAGAGTGTCTTCCTTGGGAGTCTTCATTGATCTAGACATTTTTATTTCAAAAACTTGCTTTGGTCTGGATTGTGCTTTGGCTACATTTCTTATCCCTCACCTTTGTTTGTATATTGAAAGTCTGACCATCCTCAGGGCTCTTACATGTGTGCTGTCTGAACCTCGACACATAGCATATGCTGTCTTTCTCTTTTCAGCATGCATAATATTTCTTTGTAATCTTTTGTGGGTATTTGATATCTAGATTTATATTCAAATCAGACTGTTAAATACTATAGTGTGTGCTTCAATTTCATTTATAAGTCTGTAAGCTATTTTATAGGGTGAATTATTTTTAAAATATTAAGTCTAGTCCACATATAGAGTGCAAGTGTGTTTTTTTTTTCGCACAAAAGCTCAGAAGTTTAAAACCAACAGTCAGTATACTATAGAAAGATACAATAGTCTGTATGTGTAAATACTGATAGCCTTGTTCAACTAGTGTGGCAGTTGGACTCTGTTTAATAGGTCACTATGGATGAAAATCTACTCAAAGGCAATGGGTTTGGAGTTATATGAAAGGGCTTCAAAAAGTTCATGGAAACTTTCCATTATCTTTTCATTCCTGCTTGCTACAAAAGATGACAAACCTCCTCATTTGTATCTTACTCAAAGCAACTCTGTCAGACAGGGTAAGTTCCCAATGAAATTTTTAAAAAGCCTCCCCCTTGGCTGGCGATTTGGATGTGCTGACCTCTCTGTTAGCAGCCAAACACACAGCCACTGCAGCCCCAGGATTCCATCTCTTATATCTAGTGGAAGAGTGGAAAGTATCTATTTCACTGGCCAGGCTTTACTACTCTGAGCATAGGTGTGTGATAAAACATTGTGGTTTCTTAAACTTCCTTTTTAAAAAAAGGAAAGAAAACTGAGGAGGGAAGGAGGGATGGCTGATAGGAGGAAAAGAATAAGAATTACATCTATGGAGGGTTTAACAGGATGTTTTTGATTTAACTTATTGAGATGGGCTGTGTAAATGCATATAGTAGGTTTCTCTAAACTCAGATTCTTTAGCTCTCAAACCACAATAGTGAGCTGAATGGTTTTAAAAAAAGAAAAAATCAAATTCAAATGGAATTGCAGTCTTTGGTAGAAAATAAGTTCACATTAAACACTCAAACAAATAATCCCATACGTTGTTATATGTAAGTACATATTAATATTCAAAGAAATATATAAAACATTCAGAGAAAACAAGTTGAGCAGCAGGAACTCCCATGGTTACTTCATAAATGGTGATAGACAAAGCAATGATAACATGATTTGAATATGATTTTTATAAAAGAAGGCATCTTCTTAGCTAAAACTGAAGCTGTTGTTTAAATACGGGTGACACCTTGACAAGGTATCATTGAATGATTAACTGAGTCTCAGAGGGCTTAAGTATCATGCAAATTAGTTTGAAGAATTTTTTCAAACCAGAAATTCTTAAGGGTTCTAAGCTGTTTTCTATATAAATATTATCAGGGTCTTTTAAAAAAAGGTGAGTAGATCTTTGTTCAGTATAATCTAATTCTGAAAATTTAAAAGGAGGAAAAAAAGCAAATCTTGCAAAAGAAAATTACTGGTGAGACTCACAGCAAGAGATATGAAAAATTACTCAAATTAAATAGTAAAACAGAAAATATATTTTATTGTAGTTATATTTCAGATTTATCTTTGGGCAGAAAGTAACATGATACTGTTGAATAGGCATAATGAGGCCATGTAAATATACTTGAAATTTTTCTGTCATAAGAAAAATAAGTAGTTGCCTGAGCCCCGGTGGCGTAAGTGGTTGAGTGCGGGACTGTGGCCCGCAGGCTTGTCAGTTCAAATCTAGTGGTGGCTCTCAGGAGCAGTGCTGGGTAGCTCCCACAACCACCAGAGGGCAGTGGTGCTCCCCAAACAACAACAACAACAAAAGAAAAATAAGTAGCCATCTAAGTGAGGTGTCAGCTAAGTTTATCTATAAAAAGCACACCAACTAGTGTGATTCAAGAATTCTTAGCAATAGAATCAAAGATCTGAGAAGGAGTCTGTATCAGAATTTAGATCCTGAGCACCCACCTTGCAGAAGACCGGGAGTAACAGTGAAAGCCCTAAATCCATTAACAGAGTCTCCACTGGGGCTGTTTCCATTGAAACCCCCAGGTCCTTTGACTTGGCTGTGCCCCAAGAGAGAGTGTGTCCAAATATGGATAGCTGAAGGTATAGTAAGGCTAAAATTGAACATCTTTCCATTTGTCTTCCCATTTAACCCATTTCAACTTGCTGTATCACTGTTGTTGAGTCTATTTTGGCTCATAGAGACCAAAAAGTACAAGTTGCAGCTGTCTCTGTGGGTTTCTGTAACTGTACATCTTTTTAGAAGCTGAAAGACACCTCTTTCTTTCTCAGAACAGCAGATGGTTTAGAACTACTGACCTGAAGGTTATATTCTGCTAACTTGTGGATTGTTGGAGTTGCTTTTTGTTGGTTTTATCTGAATAATTTTCATTAAATTAGATTGAGAATATTGAGGGAATCTAAAGAAACAGCAACTAAGCTCCTAGAGTTATGACAGGGTAGGTTGGAAGGCAATCATGAGCAAATAATAATCGATACAAGAATGAAGAAAATGCTCTGAACTTGAGGGGGGTGATGAATGTACAAGTCTCAGTAACTTATAAATCAAAGTAATAGACTGTTGAGCAAAGAAAAACATGAGGAAACTCTTCCCTTGTTTAAAATGTCTCTAATGAGAGGCCGCAACCAAGAGTAAATATGTTTTTACCAGTTTATCAGTCTTTTTAAAAATTATAATGGCAAATAGTTCACATATTATGCAATTCAATCACATCAATCCCCACAATCAATTTTAGAACATTTTCTTTGTTTTTAGACTTATCGTTCATAGCTCTCCCTTTCCCCTAACCCTCCCCCTTTCATACAACTAATAGTTTTAGCTATCCTGGATTTCATATGCAGAAGAACATTGGGGTTGAGGGGAGGGCAGAAGAACCAACTACAATAAGAATGGAAGACTGATATAAACCTCAATACAAAAGCAGAAAATATTAAAGATTAGAACAAATTTAAAATGGATCAAAAGGTATATCAAATAATATGCTAAAAATTTAACCTAAATGCATCTGCAATAATCTACTCTCCATTGCCTTCTGCATGATAGCAATGCTGCTCATATCCTGGTCTATTGTCAGAGGGGATTCACTGGAAGCTGAGTCCCCTTGTAGTTCCCCTTCACTATTTTTTAACTTAGACTGAAATACCCCTCAAATATGATCAGTGGGGATTCTCTAGAAGCTTCTTCTATGTCTGAATCCTGAAAATGAATTTGGGGCTTCCACTGTCAGCCATAGCCTTTTGCAAATCAGGTTTTAACAATTTAACTCAGATGCCATAATTCCCTCTTTGGATGTAGGTTTCATTGTTTACAATTCTTGGACCATCTGGGCTGGTATACTTCTTTCATGTAGACTTAGTTCACTCCTCACTTACATGACTGCTTATTTGATGACAAGTCTTTAAGGTCTCAAAAGCTATTCCTTCTAGTCCAATTAAGCAACTTTAACCAAATCTCTATCTGGCACACTCAGAAAAGCATGCAAACTAAATTCTAAAAACTTTACAAAAACACTTTGCCGTCCAGTGGATTGGAACTGACAGCTTTTTGGGGGGTTAGAAGACTGTAAATCTTTATGGACGCAGATAGTGTCAGCTTTTCCTGCAGAGGAATTGGTGGGTTTGAACTGTCATTAGACATCCAATGCTTCTTCCAAGTGTATCAGTCTGAGTTGACTAGAGAAAAAAAATCTAGCCTGAGTTGACTAGAGAAACAAATACACTTGTGTGTATAGGAAAGAGCTTAATATACAAGATCAATTAAATATTGAGAAAGCATCCCAGCCTTGTCCAGCTCAAGTCCGTAAGTCTGATGTTAGCCAATATGTCTGATACCAATCTATAAAGACCTCTTCAGACTCACTAAACACATACGATGATGCTGATGTAGGACCGTCATAGGCCAGTGGGTGAAGAGTCTTGTGGATCCAGTGGCGCTGTCAGCCTCTCAGCACTGGTGTGTATCTCCATGTGACTCTCACGTTGTAGCATAGATTCATGTGTCTTATCAACACGAATAGGTCACAAAGAGTGGCCTGTGTCCTGCCTCCTGCAAGTTATTTACCTCCTAAGCACCTCCAAAATGAGGTCATCAAGCTGCAACCCAATTGACTGGCTACACTCCAGCCCTTTACTTTTCAGTCTCAGACTGAAAACAGCTTATGTAACTACCACACCAAGTATTGCTTGGCTCTTTCAGAATAACTGCAAACCAAAACAATAAGCTACCATCAAGTTGATTCCCTATGATGCTCTATGGAACAGAGTAGAATTGACAAGGTTGAAAATTATAGTAGGAAAAGAAAGCCTTATCTTTCTTTCTTGGAGTAACTGATAGATTGGAATATTTGTCCAAGGCATAATGCACTATACCACCAGAGCATCTGTACCAACCAACCCCTTTCATTAGAAGCTCATGGCCATTGAGTTGCTGCAAATCATGCTAGTCTATAGGACAGAGTAGAACTGCCCCTGTGTCTTTTCAATACTCAATATTTCTAAAAGACAGCCTCATTTTTCTTCTATAAAGTGGACACTTTGAACTGCTGACCTAGTGGTTACTAGACTAATACATAACTTACTTCACCAACAACATTCTTCATATAAAAAGTCTGCCATGAATAGAGAAGTCTAAAGATTGCTTGAACAGTAAGATGATGAGAAAGTCCCTGGTGACCACCACCTAATGGCCTTCAGCACTATTATTAACTAATTGAATTGCCTTGGAATAGTAATTCAATATCATTAATTCTATTTTTCTTCTCTTGTATAAACCTTATAATATCCATCTTATAAAACACTATTAACCTTATTGAAAATACCTACCGTGTTATCAAATGCTTACATCATTGTCCTGATCCTTAAATAGTAAGCATCAATAAACAGTGAATACCTTTTATTAGTGTATATAAAATATTGTTGTGTTTGTATCAAATACATTTTGGCAATGATCTTAATGTAAATCCAAGTCTATTCATTCAGATTTCAGAGTTCAGTGTGTCTGGAAAGGTATGTCTGAAAGAGTAGTCAGACAGACTGGTGCTGATTTGGAGGACTGAATAGAATTTCCATAGACTATTGGCTTGTGACAACTATAAATAAAACTGGATTCCATGACCTTTCAATTTTCTCTGTCCTTATTAAATTATGATTTTATCATGTAGAAAAGGAAAAAAAGTCAGTGTTCCATATTCTGGATGTGATTGAAATTTGATCAGGCATATAACAGAGAGAGGAAAGAGGGGAGCATTGTGAGAATTGTGAAGCAAACGCAATAAAATGATGGCAAGGTAATGAGAAAATAGATCGCATTTTCAACCTTGTTATAGTTTACAGTTTTAAAATGTAATTGACAAGATGGGCGGGCAGGCTGAGAGACAGACTTTGAGAAAGCAATGTGACCTAAAGGGGAGAGCTCTTTCAGACACCTAAAATGGAGTGACAGAAGTATAATTAGAAAGAAGGAGAAGGTAAACGGAAATACCATAGAACTCAGTCCTTCCGGTGGGGAACTTTGGAGTTTGTGTAGCACTTTAGACTTTTCCAAAATTATGACAAAAGGCTCAACCTGAGTATTCATCTACTGATAAATCAGTCAGTGAAGAAAACTCTCCCTTTGTTGGAAAGCAACACTTCTCACAGTGAAGTAAGACGTGCATAGATCTAAAAGAGGTTACATGCAGCACACTTCAACATATACGACGACCCTGGATTTGGGGATACATTATCTGACTATCTTATCTTTTGACCTTTGAATCAAAGCAAAGTATGTGTGAAATTGAGCACTACTTTTGAAAGAAATTTTAATGTTCTCCTAACTAAATTAATTTTATTAATGTCAGTACTAAGACATTCTTAAGATAATTATGCTTCCCCCACCCCGCATTGTGCATGTAGGAAGTTGTGCTGCAGTTTGACTATTTTTGTCTCTTGTCTTCATAGGTAAAAGACCCCTATGTTTTCTCTTTGAAATCTTAGAGTAGGTTTATATGTGGCAGAGATAAGTATCTTTAGTAGTGGGCTGCTAATGCTTTTTCTTCCTTCACCATATTTTATTGTGTTCCTACTTATTATTTTGTCAATGGTATGAGTTTAGTTCTAATTTTGCTCTTTTTCTTACTTAAAATTGGTAGAAAGCTATATGTGAAACAAGTGCTGTGCTAAGTGCAACATAACTCTTAAATGTGTCCATTAAATATTCAATTGCTTTTGCATTGAATAACTGCAGAGGTGGTTATGTAGAATGTATACGATATAGCAATTTATGAGCTCAAATTTTTTCCTAATGCATTTCCATTTTAATATGAAATGGTTGCCATTTGATTAGTTAAATGAATTTAGTTAAATAAACATCATGTCAAACAACCATTTACCATAATTTAATCTATTTTTGTTTTGTTCTTCCTCCACTCAATTTGATATGTCACCTTGATCTGCATCGGTCCATTTCCTGCTTCAGTTCCCAGAATGATAAAGACTTTGTTGGACACTTCATCAAAGGAAACACAGAAATGGAGCAAATGTTTGCTTGTTTTCTTTATTTTGTGTTTTGAAACTTTTTCTCATGTGGATCACATTAATCAGGTGCCCAATATTTACATAAATAGGAATGTTAGTCAATTTTCTCTGCTATGTCTTTGTATTGACTGTTTGGCACACTTGATTTTTCTTTCAAATGACATTTCTATGATGTTTGGAGATCTTGTACCCTTCTACAGGGAGTGCTTAGTATAAAAAGGCTTTCCCATAAGTATTTTAAAGTGCATCTTCTAAAACAAAACTTCCTGAGGACACTAGAACTAGAAAATTCAGAGACTGTGAGTAAAATGTGAAGATAACACATGGATAACAAAGATGTCTTGGTGTCCTTGAGATAAGTTATATGCACTCAGTGTATAACCTATGCTTCATCTCTCACGGGGCAGTGCCATTATTGATACTGTTTCCCAGTGGTGTCTTTAAATTGATTGTGACAGGTTAAGGGGACCATTTTAACTTATCTGTATGGATAGACATTTGGCTGTTGCTGCTCATTTTCTATTCTCAGTTAGGAATCTAAAGTTTCTCAGTGAGTACCTTATAGTACTCTATCAAGGGGTCTAATAAATGCTGATGAGTACATCAATAGCACCTGTGGGGTTCTTTTATCACCTTAAGCAGATCTCTGAAGGTTAATATGATGCTTGGATGATAAAAAATGTACTTACATATTATTTGAGCTACTTGGGATGCATAAAACTTTCATTTTAAAATGAATTACCTTGGTCATCATTTGCTTCAATAAATACCAGGTAAACAAATTTTCTTTTCTGTCATGCTCTGTTTTGAGTGTGCTAATCTGATTTTCCAGCACTCAGGTAAAAAAAATGAAGGAATTGATGAATTTTTAGGGCTTCTCCTCCTTATGTGGTGAATGAGGTGCTATGATTATTAAAATTTTTATGATAGTGACTCTTTATCCCCTTTAATGTGTATGTACTACAATGCTACAGTTAATTTAATACTTTCAAAACTACAATTCACAGTGTACTGTTTAGCACAATGTAAAGGCAGTGTTTTAAAACTTAGCAGACTAATATACGTCATTTCACTAGGACCCCAAATAACCTGGCACTTAACCATCAATAGATTTCCGTTTACAGACAGGTCCACAGCAGACGACAGAGCCTGTATCTAACTTTCTGAGTTCAAATCCAATTTCTTTAAACTATGCTTCTTCTTATTGGTCTTGATCCGTTGCCTATGAAAAACTTAAACACTCCAGGTTTACTTAGAGTATGAGTGAGAGAGAGAGAGGAAGGGAAGAAAGAAAGAAAATAAAGCGAACATCAGGGAATTGAGCAGTATGTAGTAATTAGGTTGATGATCATAAGAGTTATATTTCTTTATGAATTACATCTATTCTATATATAATACTAAGAATTATGGCACAGAGTAGGATCATTATACACACATATGTATTTTAAATACATATATTAAATGAAAGGATTAACCACATTTGAACTGGCAATACTAATGAATGATCTACACAAAAGCACAGTGTCTCAGCAAATATGTAACCGATCCTTAAAGAAGAATTAACAACAATAAAATAGTTTGATATTTGGAAATGAATCATTAGGAGCTGAGTTTTGGCTATAAAATAAATTCTTTGTGCTCAAAAAATTTAAATATTTTATTGATCAATAAAATGAATATTATAAACTGCAAAAATAGGTGAAGGAAACTGAGGAATCTATGAAAATAATGATTTATTTACTCAGTGTACCATTTTCTTAAATGCTTATTTAGGAATCAATATATCTGTGACCTAATATTGACATTTATAGAAGTTCCTGCATTTTGTTAAAGGTAGCACTTTCTTATAATTCTGTTTTTTTTTAAATAACTTCCCACTAATTTTCACAAGAATTTATTTTGCAATTAACCTTAGTCACAAACGGAGAGTTAAGTAATTCGACAGAGAATAGAAGAATTCTAAAATGTGGTTTGGTGCCGTCTACTCAATTCTGACCCACAGAAAGAAACACGCCGCGTGGGGCTGCCCCACCCATGTGATAGGTGTGAGTGCATGGGGCAAGCACTGCGTGTCAACCTGTTCCTAGAGGACCTTCCTCCTACTTGTGGTCCCTCTGCTTTCCCATGATGGCCATGTCCAAAGGGCATGAAATAAAGTCTGGCCATCACTGCTTCGAAGGAACATTCTGGTAGTACTTCCTCTAACTCAGATTTGTGCGTTCTTCTGGAAGTCATGATGCTGTCAATATTCTTCACCAGCACATTAATGAAAATACATAAGGCTATCTTATGTGAATGGACTATGGGATTGTATGATATGTGAATTACCTGGTAATAAAATAGTTGAAAAAATATGGATTCATTTTTCTGTATTCTGCCTTGCTTTCAATTATTTGTAAGTAGCACTACATTATTAAATCCATATATGCATGATCAAGAGGACACAAATTGTTCTCTGGCTTAACCAAGCAATATTCCACACTCTGCAAGGAATTCTGGCTCTTTTCCCTCTCCCTTGGTGTCACATCCATTCTGTTGTTGGCTCATTGGGGGCTGTCCTCAGTTTATGAAAGGGGGCTGTTCTTAAGTGTGTCTTAAGGATAGGTAGGTTAGTTGGACCAAGTGCATAATTCTTATTCAGCTTTCCTTTTAAGACTCAGAGAAAAATTACAAACAAAACTCCCTCACTGCCATTAAGTCATAGCAACCCTAAAAAACAGGGCAGAACTACATCTTTGGGTTCCTGAGACTTTAAACCTTACTGAAATAGAAGGCTTTGCCTTTTTACTGTGGAGCAGTGGGTGGGTCTAATCCAGTGACTTTGAAGTCAGCAGTTCAATGCCTAACCCAATACATCATCAGGGTTCTGAGCTTAACTTTAGTGCAAGCAAAAGGGGTCCCTGGTCGCTTTGCTGGGACATTCGTGGGCTGTAAATCATACAGTGTCATTCAAACCCACCATCCATTCTGTGGGAGGAAGATGATGTTACAGCGTGCCAGGCAGGGAGGATCATTGCCTCACAAGATTGACCGATAAGATTAACCTTCATGGCTCAGCCCTTGTCAACTGGGCAACTGTACAAATCTTCATGGACCATACCTAATCTCCAAGTGAAGATAATTCACCTAACGTGCTATAACTCATTATCCCTGTGAACATTTTATATTTTAAACTAAGTAATTGAACAGGTCAAAACAATTCACTGTATATTCATAGCTATGTAGACACGAGCATAGAAAATAAAAAGTACGCGAAGCAAAAGTTCCCATTTCTGCAACTGGTTACGTGATTGAAGCTCGTTGTCTAGAACTGCCTTCTTCTACCACCCATTCAATATTCCCTCCGTCCTCAGCAAGAACCCCAGCAGAGCAGGCCTGATCAAAACACATTATTCAAAGCTTCATATCTGCAGAAGGGAGGGACCTGCCACTTGGAAAACAATTTAGAATTCGTTTCAAAGGTTGTCTCTGGAACTGACTCACTTGCCCCAACAGCATTGGTTGGTTTCTGTTACCTTTCTCTGACATTTTCCTCCCTAATGGAATTTTGTTGATTCCAAAGATACAGCTTCTGTTTTTCAGACAATCCAGTAGTTGATCCTAATTATTCAACTTATTTGACATTGTCTTTGCCAGTGTTGACGTGTAGCAGGAGGATGTTACTGCTTGCTTGTTGGGAGATGAAGGGGGGAATTGCTTGTGTCAGCACCCAGGGAATTCTGAGTGTAGGCTTTTCTCTGCATCCTGTCTGCATTGCTTTGGGATTAGGATACCATAATTTGAGGAGATGATTTGTACAATAGGAATTCTGGGGCCAAGGAAATAAAGGATAAGGCAAGCTTAGGAAGATGGCTGAACCACTGGCAGTTTTTTAACTGCTAACATTAGGGATTGTAATAACCCAACAAGTAACCACTCTGCAAACCCTGGGGACTCCAGCAGCCAGTCTGCAGCAGAAAGACAGGTGTTTCTCTTGGGGTCAGGAGAAACAGTCTTGGGAAAAATCGAAGGGACGCTTCTACCCTCCCCTATAAAGTCGCTATGAGTTGGCAACAACTCGATGGCAGTTGAATGTTAATGAAAAGGGAAGAAGAGAATGGCAATAAAAAATACAATCCTTGATCACATTGCTCATCCACTAATGCAGTGGTTCTCAATCTTCCTAATGCCCTGACCCTTTAATATATGTTTCTCATGTTGTGGTGACCCCCCAAACCATTATTGGTTGCTACTTCATAACTGCCAATTTGCTACTGGTATGAATCTAGTCAACCCTGTGAAAGGGTCTTTCAACCACCAAAGAGGTCACAGACCACAGTCAACAATTCACCACACAGCATGGCCAAAGTTCACTATATTAATTATAGTAAATATTAACATTATTGGGAATTTACCCAAAGACACTGCACTAGTGTACCCTATCTGGAATTGGCTTATCTCAAGACTATTCCTAATATGAAAACTTAGCATTTCAAAAATGTTTGAACCACTCTGAGTTTAATGTTTTTAGATAAAGCTGAAATCACGAACAGAAAACACGTTAGAGTTCTTCCCTATATCCCTATTCTTTCCTGATGCAGAAATAACCTTTTATACCTATAAACCCAAGCCAACACCCATTGTTAGCCAGTCCACCTCAACTCATAGCGATGTGACCGAGTGTTTCTGGGAGTGCAGATCACTGCTCACTCTCTCCCAGCCATCGATTCAACATTGACTCACAGAGGGCCTCTAATGTTTCTGAGACTGGAACTTCTTATGAGAATAGAAAGCCTTGTCTTTTGCCCACATAACTACTGGTACTTTCAAATGGCCAAGCACACAGATTGCAAGCCAACGCATAGCATATCCTTCTTCTGCAGAGCACCTGGTGCCTCTAAAGTGCCGGACTTGCTAGCAGTTGACAATTTACCACACAGCATGGCCAAAGTGCACTATATTAACGTGATAGTAGATATTAATACTATTTGGAAAGTTATCCAAAAAGATGAATTCTCAAAGAAAGGGAGGCTTCCAAAGCCAAACTTTCCCCTCCTAGAATATGAATCATTTTTGACAATACTCAGACCCTATCAACCAATCCGAGAAGTCCAGAGGTGGAAAAGTGGTCCTGTCTGTATAAGAGTTCCCAGCCCAATGTTTTGCTCTGGTGTTTACTCCAGATCAATCTGGGTATAGGTCAAGGTGGGTTTCAGATCCTTGATATCAGGAATTAGCTGTTATAAAAAATTAACTGATGTTGACCCCTTCTAACTAACAGCTGCTCACCTTTTAATTCATGAGTCGACAATAAGACAACAACTTTTGGGTTGAGCCCCAGTGGCGTTAAGTGGTTGAGTGCGGGACTGCAGCCCGCGGGCTTGGCGGTTCAAATCCAGTGATGGTTCTCAGGAACAGTGCTGGGTACTGCCCATGACCACAAGAAGCAGTGATGTCCAAAAGAAAAAAAAAGACTGCAACTTTGATATTTTGCTGGGTGGCGAGTAGGGAATGGGAGTGAACCATTTGAATGTCACATTCATGTACTCTGGAGAGATCCAATGGGCAATCTTTTCTTAATTTCCCACATGAAACAATCTGTGAAGGGAAAACTGGATGACCATTTCCAGAGGTCTGATGTGGGAGCGTATCACTCATGTTAGCAAAGATCTGTACAAGCCTTTGGGATGCAAAGGCTAATTGCCATTTCTGTATTTCTTTATGTGTTGCCTCTGTGGTAATGTGTAGAAAATAATAGACATGGGCTATCTAATACTTCTATGTATTAGAACTTAAATTCTGAGCATTAGGTTTGCCGAAGACTAGAGTTTACAATGAGAGCTCAAAAATCCATTTTTGAGTCTCCACAGAGATCCAGCCAACAGTGAGTTCTCTCTGACCATGAAACAGAAATGTGAAAAAGCCTTACCTACAGGCAGGATGTATGTGAAAGGCGATTGCCCTTCTTCCTTTAGGCAGCTATAATGGGCAGTCTAGCCATTAGGGACTAACATGAATGAAATGTGGGGTACTGGGAACTATATAGTCATGAGTCATATCTCAATGTCTTGGTTGAAGGTTTCTGGACCATGCTTGGAAGCTCTACTCTCTTTGATTGCTTATACATCTCTATCTAGGATCCCTTCCTGATATTGCAATTCCGATGAGTTGCTCTACCTCCAGTGATGACTCCCTGACTGTGTCCTCTGTGCTCACTATCTTACTGAAGTGCCATAATTTTATGAGCTTTCAGATGCCCTGATTTCTCATGCTGACTGTTCCATCCAAATGATTTGTCTGTATTTTGTCTCTGTCCTATTTAAGACTGAATAATGTGTCTTTATAAATCATGCCTGGATTGTAGGTGTCTTTTCTCCCTTATAACAGTAAGGATTGGAAATGACAGTAAGAATGCTAATTGATGTGTCAGGTCTCATTCCTTCAATATTTGTTAACTGAACCAGGCCTTTGTTGTGAGCAGCCTCCTGCCTCCTCAGTGTCTTTCCTGTGGTTTTGTTATAGGAATGCAGCTTCTTCTCTTTCCAAAAGAAAAAAATTCCTTTGGCAGACAGAGGATAGCACGACATAATTTTATAAGAAACTCCTAACAAAGAAGAAAAACCTTCCTTCCCAGCATGGCTGGTGTCAGTAGTTCTTGCATACCTGTCTCTCTCAGACAGCTAAGTGTTTGCAGGAGTAAGAGGTTCTTGGAAACCATCTTAAGGTAAGGAACTTCCTTCAGGATAGCACAGGGTTCTGGAAAATGCATGCTCACACACCTCATCCAGACCTCCACCTTGACTCCCTTGCCCTGTCACAGGACCACTACCACGGACGGACAGCGCTGCAAACAAATCTTAGCTGAATGAGCTTCTCGGGTCTTTGCTATGAAGAAGGACGCAGACAGGATATTGCATCTGAGACAGAAGGGGGCCGTCAAGGGAAGTGGGCAGGCTGGAAGGGATATAGTAATTATTATACTTATTTCATATATATGCATTAACTGAAGCTGAGAATTTAGTCAACCTGATTACTAAGATTTGAAGTCTGGATACAATTTTATTTTTAGCCAACTCCAAAATTCATACATTTATTCATGACAGCAAAGTCGAATGGATATAAAGATAATTCCATGCTGACCCATAGAGACTCCCTGCGGGTTTCCAGACACTAGACCTGTTCATAGGAATAGAGAGACCAGTACTTCTTCTGTGGAGCTGCTGGTAAATTTCAACTGCCCACCCTGCAGATCACAGCCTACTATGTAACATTAAGATCGTTATATCAAACGACCTGTTTTGTTTTGGTTTTTCTATTGCTCTTCCTCTCAGAGAATAAAATACACCCAAGGCCAGAGGCAAATTGAAACCTTGTCCTTAAATGATAAGCAGCTCAACAAGGTGGTTAATAGTGCTAAGGACAGTTTATTTCTATGCCTCGATACCCTTATCTGAAAAATAAATCATATGAACTTGGTGAGATTCCAATTTGTGCTCAGAGTAATTCTTTTGACTTGGAAAGCCTTCAGTAAACATTCAGCTATTATTGGAGTCATTTGATTAACCTAGAGTCTATATTTGTCTAAGTGTTTGGTGTGCCTGTATTTTTAAAAACTATTCTTATTTTTTGTATTGTTTTAAATTTTTAAAAGTATTATATATGTCATATATATCAGAAAAGTTAAGTGTCTGTCTTCTTTCTTCCTTCAATATTACTTCCTAATCAAATGTGACTGTGCATATTTATCCACTCTGTCAGGACTTTTGGTGTTACAGTGGGTTAGTTCTGTGCTGCCTGCTGCACAGCAAGCTCCAGAGACCCCGCCCACCCCCTGCACTGCTGGGAGACACATGCTGTCTGTAAAGACTCACTGTGCACTGACTGGAGGTATTTCCTTCAGTTACCCCATGTCTTCAATTCACCATTGCTGGCTAATGGTGACTTCAAATATATACCTGAAACATTGTGCATTTTATAACAAACTAGTTCTAATGACATATTCAAGGAGCCCTGGTGGTATACTGGTTGCCCCGTTGGCCCAGGATATGTAAGGTTGACAGTTCAAAACCACCTACCACTTGAAAGAGAAAGACTGGTTTTCTACTCCTATAAAAAAAGTTAGTTTCAGAAGTATACAGGGGGTTGCTATGAGTCGGTGAGCAAGAATGACATATTTAAATGTTTTTAAAATTAATGCATCTGCCCAGGGCTTACTAGTGGAGAAGAGTAGAGAGATAACAGAACCTTATACCACATATCTGAGCACAGATCCAAAGACCAGAGAGAGGCATGCCTGCAGGCACAGCTGAAAAGAGGCCATCCAGAGTGAACAGCTACATTCTGAACATTTCTGATTCTGAATTGGAACCTGCTATTTTGCTAATAAACCTGTACAATGGGGAAAAACTAAAGTGTCTGGGTGTACATCTATCCATCTGCAAACTTCAACTCTGAGCTAAAAAGAAAGGCATTTGTCATGCTAGTTTATGGCCAGAAATAGGAATGCAACATTCCCAAATGGTTAAAGGTCATGGAAAGAATGAGCACATTTAAAAAAAAAATCAAACAGCCTAAGTCCTTACACGTCTTGCCTCGCTCTCCTGTTTTCCACAGCCACACAGTAAATCCAGTTGTAACCTGTTTTACATCAACTCCAAATGCAGGCAGAGGTGGAGAGTGAGCAGGGGAGGGAGGCTGGGGTGCTGAAGCTGAGGAGGAGGGGAAGAAGGGGGCTGTCTGGGTTGCCTTGGCAATGCAAAGGAGAATGTTGAGGGGGAGAGATTTATATGCTGATGCTAATTGCATTTGCTAATTGTATTCTATTGTGCTGACCTGCCTACTTCCCCAGTTCATCATTCTGAATCACTAAGCTTTTCCAGCCCCTTTTAGGCAAAGGGGCCCCCCTCCCCATGTAATTTTATCCCCCCCTCTGTCTCTGGGATCAGTTCCTACACAGCACCTTTGGCAAGGCAATGGGAAAAACTCCGATTGAGGATAGTTCTGATGTAACTGATTATGTGAAGAGTTAGACACCCCTTAGGAAAAACCAGCACTGCTGGAGCTCAGAGGAGAATTGCGTTCCTGCTCACCCACAGCATAGATTTACAACCCAAAAAGCAGCTGGAAAAAAGGAGAGAATAAATCTGAAATAAACTTCCCACCATGAAATGCAGGTTTCAAATTATTTATTAGGAGGCAAAAAAACAAAAGACAAAAAATACCCAGTAATTCCCTCAGGATTTAGTGTTCCTTCTAGTGCGGGGACATGTAGCTAAGAGATTTATTCCCTTGCTCCCCCTGGTGGGAATTTGATTTAATTACAATCGGAATCAGAGTGTATGCCTTTAAATACATGATCTCCTGGGAATAATGCCTTTCTTATAGTCCTTCATCAATGATATGAAATACTAGTGTATGCTACTGCTTATGATGTAAAAAAAATGAACAAACACACTGCAAAGAATATACAGTGTTAATTGCTAGGTGGAAAGAATTTAATATATGCAATATGTGCCTATGAGTTTATCTCCATAATATATATAATAAATGTGGTCGATACAGTGTATGTTGTATATATAAAATTATATGCACTACAAAATGTCATATACTGTATACACACTATACTATATGTGTAGCATTCTATGTGTGTATGTATATGTCAGTCATTATTGCTAAAGTTAAGGAAGCATGATGATGCAGTAAATATTGGCCTGGTAACCAGGAAGGTCAAGCGTTCTAATCCACCCACTACCACTCCTTGGGTGAAAAATAAGGCTTTCTGCTTCTGTCAAAATTTACAAAACCTCACACACCCGATACGAGGTCACCATGAGTGTGCTTGACTCAACAATAGTGGGCTTATGCTAAAGCAAGTTGTACAGAGAATGTTTTAAAAATAAACTTTGGCCACATCCATTATTTCCCTTTTGTTTCCTTTACAATAAGCACCTAAAAAGCAAAAATGGCTTTCTCTAGTCTAGGAGTCCTGAACATGGGGTGCGCAGACCACTCGCAGCCCGCCGAGGACATTACCTGTCCTGCCTGTGTTTTTGCCACTCCTGCTGTCCTGCATAGCAGCCCACTCATCCCCAGCACGCAGTGAATTTGTTCATTGTTTGTTTAGTTTTGTTTTAACTATAGTCCTGCCCTCCAACCATCTGAGGGACAGTGAACTGGCCCCATTTAAAAAGTCAGAGGAGCCCTGCTTATGAATAGTTTTGTTTCGTGGGAAACAATAACTAAATGCAAAATCCCTATTCAGACTCCTTTTATAGTAAGAAAAGCACCTTCTTGTCCCCTGGTGACTCGGGAACCGCACGCACTACTGCTGTTTTTCTGCTCGGAGTTTGTCATGGCAGGTTAGACTGTCTCTGAGACAGTTTGTGTGCACCATCCTGTTTGCATTTTGTCATAAAATGACAGATTTCCCAGAGTGAATAGCCCTTTCAGGGACACATGTCACCACACACTGTGAGAAGGCAGTCCCTAGCTAGTCCTTGCTTTCAAACCTGTGTGGCTGTTTCCCTCTCTTATCCATGTGAACCTTCCTCCCCCGCACATTCCCCCCACTGTTAGGCTTCAGGGATGGCTGACCTGGCCTCTGGCTTCTCACTGCTGAAGGTGCTCACAGAGTATAAGCACTTTTGTAAGCCCAGGTGACTTTTATGAGGGTAAAGCAAGTTTCGTGTAAAGCAGGCAAGGCCACCTGGCAGAGTTCATGACTGAAAAAGCGTACTTCAGGGGAGAGCAAACAAAGAACCACGTGGAAAGGGGGCCCTTCAAGGTGTCCAGTGAGTCCAAAGAGGAGTCCTTGAACCAAAAAGGGAGAGAGAGCATGAAGGAGCCCTGGCAAGGGCACATGCTGGTGCTCCCTCACGCACATGCACACAGGAGAGACCCGCCCTCCTCCCCCCCGAAAGAGAGGCCTGCACTCCACCTGTGCTATGCGCCCTCCATTCCCTCTGGGGGGAGCACAGAGTGGTTGAGGGTTTTGTTTGGGCCCATGTGTGATGTCCTGTTGCTGATACCGAATACGTGTGTGTACGCAGGTTACCTTCACCCGTGTCAGGGTGACCTTGGTCTGAGCATCCCCAGCTTTGGAGTGTCCCCATGAAAGGAAGCTAGACTGGGGAAAGACACAAGGTGCATTTGTCTGCACCAAATGCAGACCCTAAATGGAAAGTGGCTGCCCATGCCACAATGGTGGGTTTCGGAAGATATCAGGCACACACGTTAAACATCTGTGGGAAAAATCCAACCTGGGCAGGTGAAGACTAAGGCCACCTAAATACAGGGGAAGCTAAACCTGGGCCCACGGACAATGCTAGGCACCAACAGCATGACATCACACAGCCATGCCAAAATTCAACCAAAAGCATCCCCCTAGACCCTCAACCATGCCTCCCGTGCCAGAGGTCGGAGGAGATAAAGGCAGGCCTCTGGCACGTAGCTTTTCTCTTGGTCAGGGCTCTCTTCCCTGTCAGAGGGGGAGATTCCTCATGGACACACACGCCTGGGGCCTGCTGGCTGCCTGCCTGCTCTCGGGGATTTCCTGCTCTGTGGTTTTGCTCTGCAGGCTGGTTCCTGCTCCCATTCAGTTGTTCCTTTCACATGTCTTTCCATACTCCCTGGAAAAGGCCACTCGGTCTCAAACTCCCCACGTCCCCGCCATGAAGCCGTGCACACTTTACAGAGACAATGTGTCCTGTCTGAGACTAATATCTGAAACTTCCCTTTCCCTCAACAAGTTACGTGGATTTACAAAATTCCTTCTGCGGCATGAATTCTTTCAGTGTGGAGAAGCAAAAATGGAGGCAAAGCAGCCCAGACCCCTAAGACCTGTAGGTACCCATTGATTGGGCCTTCACAATCATCAATGATGCTCAGGGGCAGGAAGGGGGGGATGCGAGAGCGGGGCTTTGGATGATATCTGTGATGATTATGATGGATGTTGAAACACACCTCTTTCATTACAGTCTGTGTGATGCTCAAACCATATGATTTTGCCTTTTCAAATTGCTCCCATGACCCTGCGTGCTTCACAGTACTAGAATTATAAGGCATTTTCTGTTAGATTCAGACCTGTTTGATTGTCATAGTGTGTGAATACTTGGGGATTGTTCTCCTGCAATCTGTATGTGTGAGTGGCTTAAACTTTGGGGTTGGAGAATTTGGGGAGCATCCAAAACTTCACTGTTAAAAGGACAAAGTCATTCTGAGAAAAAACACTCAATAGTATCTAAGTCAGGGGTCCATGAAATCCTGAGAGGCATCCATGACTTTGAAAAACAGAGAAAAAGTCTCTTAAAATTGCTACACAGCATTGGGCCAATAGTTGTCTCTAAGATTCATTTTCTCCCCTTTCCTTTCCTTCACTCTCTGGATTTGACGCTATGAAGAGAGTCTGCGCAGAGTATTTCAAAACACTCCACGTTTCCAGGGGTTGCATATTTTGTAGGCAAGTTTGGCAAAAGTACCAGAGGATAACAAAGAGGACAGCAGTCACGTCGCACCACTGGTGCCAGAGGAGTGGATCGGGGAAGCAAAGGATGCCGCTAAACTTGCGGGGTCACGAGGGGAGCCTCTCTTGAGCATTCGTGAATCCTCCAAGAATTATTGAACATAAAGGAGGAATATATTTTAGGAACCAAAGGCGTGTATTTGTTCAGTTTCTGGAGCAGGCACTACCTCGGTTCTTTGCTTCGCATGCTGAAAAAATTCACATTAAAGCACGTTTTGTAACCCTAGTGAGTTTTTTATGAAGGAAAGGAAAAGTTCCAAGCTTTATAGTCTCAAAAGGGGACATGCTATTTCTGGGAAGTATACCAAGCCACGCTAAAGACACACTGGGGTTCTCAACTGTGCATGGAAAACCACCGGGAAAAGAACACCCACATGTGCAAAATTGGGGAATTCCCAGAGCCAAGAGCCCAAGAGCAGGTGGGCCCAAGTAGTCTCTCCTTGCAGCATGGACCTGAGTGAGGGCAGAGCAAAAAGAACCTGGCAGCTGACCTAGAAAAGCTGCTAAGAGAGCATGCAGGGCTGTGCGCCCTGCCTTTATTCTCCCCCACCTCCTTGCTGGTGGAGGCATGGTTGAAGGTATTGGCCAATTCCATTGACTGACTACAGACCCACCTGAGTGATGTTATGGACCTGGGTGGCTTTAGCTTTAAGATGCACCTGCACTAGAAGGGACTTAGTTTGCTCATGCCCCGTTCTGAATCTTCCGATGGGTGCTCAATAGGGTGCTTCATTTCCACCAACCTAATTATGTTTGCATGGATCAGAGGGACAGCCCACTCCTTTGTCCCTAAGCTAGCTGCCTAACATGCTCACCAAAGAAAGAGAGTTCCTGAGGTCTTAATTGGTGTCTGTCGATATTAATTAATCTTCACTCTTGGGAAATGGTGGTTATGAAATATCTCCCAGAGAAAACTTTGAGTTGAGAAGAAGCCTATGAGAACCAGAATGAGCCAAAATGAGGGAAGCAGCAGCATGAAAGTGGGATGGGAAAGAACTTTGTTTTTCAGAACCAGAAGGTAAGCTGGAGTGACACAGTATACTGACTGAGGGACAGTGTCATACAGAATGGAGTCATGGAAAAAATATGACTCGATTTAATACAGCGAGATTAAAAGAATTTAGGCAAAAGAATAATACTGTTGTTTTGCTGGTGCTATCCATCATTATGTCAATTGAGATGATTTATTTGAGCAGTATTGATTAAGGGCAGAACGTAAAAACCAAGCTCCAGGCTCTTGATTTTATCTTGGAAAGAAATGAATCTGTGTGTGTGAGGCAAGCTTAAGGCCTAATGAAGATAAACATAGATGGGGGCTAGGTATACTTTGGAGGATAAAAATGGCAAAACTTGCTGCCAAATTAGATTATGGAGAAAGATAGAAAGAAAGTGACCATCATCAGCATTTAAAAATCAAGAGGACTTTACATAAAAACTGGAGCTGGTATTAACAGCTCTCCATGGCACCATCGCCCTGAAGCTGAAGCTGAGTCGTACCTGTGCCTCTTTAATAGGGCTTATGTTTTTCCATGTTGTCTACGCTTTCTCACATCCTGTTTCTTCAACAATGAAACTGAGTCAGTGGCTGTGGATGAAATTTGAAAGTGTGGACAACAGTTTTCTTTACTCAGGGCAAATGGAATAAAAAATAAACAGGTCTTTTTTAACTTAGATCCAATGTGCTTTATTCATTTCCTTCCTGCAAAGTACACCTAGGCATGGAGACCGAGTTGAGAAGAGTTTGATACCTTGGTCATTCTAAATATGTATCTTCCTGAGATGGCTACTATGGTGCTGAATGGTCATTGATAAGACAAGCCATGTGAGTGTAGGAAGAAAAAAGGAAGCAGGTGACAAGGAAACAAGATAAAAATAGCGTAATAAACTGATAGAAGATGTTCCTAGGACAGTTGGGAAGAGGATGTGGTAAAATAAAAAGTGCTAACAAAACAAAAACAAAGCTTAAAATCCCTCAACCTGTTTCCGATATATTGAGGGGTAGGTTACAGTTAAGACTAAGCCATGGTCAAGAAGCTCATTTTCTACAGTCGTAGCTATGAATACTCGCAGTGAACTTAGAAAATTAAGTCTTGCTTTTTAACATGGTAGAAAACATACTTAAATTCTGGAACAAAAATGATCCTCTCTGGTGCATGTATGTGCTGTGTCTACAACAAATATATTTTCAAACTTCACACTTATGAAAAGGATGGTGGTTTCCATGCAAGGGAGACTGGAGGGACAGGGAAAAAAATGCCTTTCGCCGAGGACATGTTTACACTATCCCCATCGCCTACCTGCCCTGGGCCTCTAGGGTTTCTTAGAATTGGGATAGCACAGTCAAAATAAGGTGGAACTATTCCTCGTTGTTATGCCGCACACTTTCTCTCTCTGAAGCTGATTCTACAATTATAACTTGCCAATGTATCAAAAATGAGTGCAAACAACAAGTGAATGGAAATTTCCAGATGATAAAATGGCAAACTCTCTAATTGGCGTAAGCATTGACTCATGTGTATAGGTGCCCACTAGAGTATCATTTGAGCAGCTGTGTCTATTAAATATATACTCAGTATATCAGAAAAGAGAAATTTAAATAGTAGAAGGTGGTTAGCCATTTCTAATTTAAAACCCAGCTAGCTTCTCTCCCAGTATTATTCAGAAATAATAAATATCTAGGACAAATAGATTCTTTGATTCTTTATATATATGTATGTATATATATATCATTAATAAAAATATATCCCTTCTTTGGGAAAGGTTTCTTGATCCACAACTTTCCCTTTCTAGCCCATACCCATTTGTGTGTGTGTGTATGTGTGTGTATGAGAGAGAGAGAGAGAGAGAGAGAGAGAGAGAGAGAGAGAAATAGCAAATAAATTGTTTTTTGTTTTGTTTCTGTGTTTTGGGGGGCATCACTGCCCTCTGGTGGGAGAAGGAAGCCCAGCCTTTGTCCTGGAGAGCTGCTGCTGGATTTGAACCGCCAATCCAGTGGGCTGCAGTCCCGCTCTCAACCACTACACCACTGGGGCTCAGCCCAAATAAAATATTTTTATCCCATCTTGGTTTTCTGATATTTGGCTTGTCTTGTCTTCCAACTTCAATAATTTAAACTTTGAAAACATATATTCTCTCAATTGGTTTGGGAGTTTGTTTGTTTTTCACAAATTCAACAGCAGTAATCTTTTCTCCACGACCTTGAGGAAGCCATGCAGTTTGTTCTCATGGTCTGTACAAGGTAGGTCAGTGAGAGAAGGGTCTAGGGGCCGCATCTGTTAACTCCTGTAGATCCCAAGACTGGCTATCACAAGGCAACAATCAGATGTATCCATCCTCCAATAACTGAATACTATTCTGACACCCTTTGTCCCTCGCAAAGCACTCTGCTTCTGGGCCTGGCTTTGGTAACTCATTACAATGACTGCCCAGAATTCACAGACAAGCATGGAACCTAATTGGTTGTAACTAGGTGAGAAATACTTGGGATGCAGGTATTTAATCAGGAAAGTTTCTTCTTCATCCTGCCCACTGGTGGGTTTCTTTCTGGCTCTCAGCTTCTTGGCCTTCCCACGGCCCAGCTAAAGCAATGTTATAAAGTTCCTTTCTGCATTGCCAGTAAATGTTCAAATGGCATTCCACTCCATTGGACGTCTCCATTAGAAAGCTCTGTGAGAAAGCAGACTCCACTACCCCAATTAAGTACACACAGACACCCTCTCCAAAACCCAGCATCCCATCCAAACACCCTCAACTAAGCATGCTTTTGTGGCTGGGAGTCCACTCCTCTCTCTTAGACTCTAGCTTTGCTGCGGCTGCTTCCCTGCCCCTCCTCTGGCATCAACACTCTGCTGCACCAGCGAGGTCCAGTGTACAGGGATTTGCAGATCCCGAGCACATGCCAACTCCTAACACTTCGCCAAAACTGGAATCAAAATTCCTACTCTTGTTTTTGAGTTGGCTGATTTCATACCCAACAGAATGGCATGCATAATTAACTGAGATAACAATCCCTCACAGCAGACGCTCATAACCCAACTTCTTCCCAAACCTGTCAGGAAAATTAAGCTCTCACAGCCAGAATCAGGTCCAAAGACAATAAAAACCATAATAAATAATCTGCAGTGTTGGAATAGGTATAACTGTGTCAGTTCAGACCCATGGCAAGTCTGTGCCCAACAGAATGAAACAGCATTCAGTCCTGCGCACCTCGACCCCCTCTCCTCCTTTGCTCTAATGCTGGAGTCCCTTGTTACAGGAAACATGCCAATCCAGATGCAGTCACTCCTTTACCAGCATCACGTCCTTCCACAGGCCAGCGGCTCCTGGTGACATGGCCTCAGTGTGGAAGACAAGGCTGTCAAACCCCTGGTCTCTAAGAGCACGAGGGTGATAACGTTCCAAGATAGATTTGTTTGTCCTTTGGGCAGTCTGTAGTACTTTCAGTATTTTTTGACAGCATCACCATTCAAACACATTATTTTTTTTTCTTAGGTGCCCCTTATTCAAAGCCCACCTTTCACATACAAAGAAGGCAATTGAAAATACCATAAGTTGGGTCTCAGGCAGGGGTCCACAAACTCTTGAGACCAAAGAGCAAATTCTGTCCCCCCTAGCAACTTTAAAATCACTCAACAGCCTTAAATAAGTATTTCCAACCAAATGAAACCACCGTGATCTGAAATAATCTTCAAGTGTTTTCAGTGTTACTTCAGAGTTGCACGCTCACCCTGAAAGAGCCACATATGGCTCACGAGCCGCAGTTTGCTGACCTATTGTATAACCGGATAAATATTTTATTCTCCATGGAGGAAACACTTTGCAAATGTCCCCAAAATCACTGGCATTTGCCAATGACTGCAACATATTATGAATGTCCAAACCTCACGTCTCCAACATTGCTACCACAGGAGCCAAACAAAACTGAGGAAGTGTGATTACGCTGACGCATTTTCCTTAGTAAACCTTATTTGATACTTGGACTACCCTTAAAACAGATGAAAGCAGTAGTAGCTGAAAAGGCTGTATTTGTATCCCTGTCTTTGTTGTTCTGCACTATTTGAAACCAAAGCTACTAAATCCAACCTCTGAAAAAAAGCCAAACTCTGGTTCCATAAGGAGTAGAATAACATTATAGTTTACCGTATAATGGAGTGGAATCCTCTATTATACTTTAATATTGAACATAAAACAGAAGTAATGCTAAGTCAAATAACAGGCATCCAGCCTCCCAATATTTACATGCCCAATTGCTGTGTCATCCTGCAAGCCTACGAGTGTTTGGTCATGGTTCAGAAGAGAAAAGAAGCACATCCTCAGTAAACCAGAAAACGCGCTCACGGGTGCTTACTTACCAGTCAAAAAAGCTTACATTTCTCCCACCGCACTCACGATTCTGCCTCTACTGGAGACACCGCTCCTCTTTCCCTCTCCAGGAGGGTCTGCCCACATACAGATCCGCCCGCATAGGAGTCCCCAGGTGTTCCTGTCCGGGTCCTCACTGATGATAAAGGTCTTCAGCTGAGTAGACTGAGAAGGCAAAGCAATGCCCTGGGATCACCGTCCATCAGGAGCTGATTCTGAGTCACGGCGGCTCTCTAAGACAGAGTCGAACTGCCCTGTGGGTTGCCAAGGCGAGCACTGTAGGGGCACAGAAAGCCTTGTCTCTCTCCCACATTTCGGCCAACGGTTTCAAATGGCTGAACGTGTGGTTCCTAGCCCACGGAATACCTGTGACACCACCAGTGAGTGTCAGCCACACCCTAGTCTAGAAATGGGGGTCACATGACACATTAATTAAAGGAAGCATGCTGAGGCTACTCTGACATTCATGAACTCTCGACCAATAAAGTCAAAATCTCAGCCGGGTGAGAAAGCGCCACAGCTGACTCCACGCTAGATCTGATGGACTATTCTTATTTCATACTGAAAGTGTCAATCACGGCCGAGGTCCCACCCTTTCCCAGCCTTGTTCTCTGGACTCCATATGTAAGATCTAGGAACTTTTACCTCAGCTTCTCTACGGAACAGACTAGTCCTATGAGACGCATAAACCTGAGCTAAAATCATAGTGCTTGACAGACTATAAAACGGATATTCTTAACCTCAGCTGCCAGATGTATCAAGCCAAGCATGGATGTATCAAAGGTTACAAATTTCAGCGGCTCATCCCTGGGAGGTGGGTGCCAGGGGGAGGACGTCACACTGGGTAACGTGGCGAGCCATGTAAAAGGAGGAAGACCTTCGATGGGATGGGTTGGGACAGAGGCTGCACCCTCAGCCTCAAGCATGGGAACACTTGTGAGGATGGTTCCTCTGTTGTACCCAAGGTCACTGTGAACAGGAAGCAACTGGATGGCACCCAACCTCCAGCACCCTCCTGCAGAAGGGGGCGGAGTCTGTTCTTCGTGGGAAAGCTTTGCTGACACCTGGGCATGTGGGGTGGTCCCGCTGTTATGTTCCTTTCTTTTGTCTTCTTTCCTTGGGCTTTCCCTTTCCCTCTTCTATTTTAAGATTTTCATTTTCCTGAGTCTTATGAGGGATAAGAACAGGGTAGGGTGATAATTATACCTTTTTCTTTCAAAACCATTTGTAAGCTTTTAAAATCAAGCAAATTCTTCATAGATTAAAAACAAAATAGCTTAGTCCCAGTGGGTTTGGAAGGATAGTTATCCTGTGAATACAGAGGCCCTGTAATACTTAAGGTGATTTGAAAATTAACCAAGAAAAAAAATTGACTGAAATTCCATTGAACTACTATCTCTACATTAACAATTTTTCTGATTATTTTTTTCTCATATGGTAAAGGTCAACTTAATAATGGCAAGACAGGACTAAAAATCAATGATTTACAAGGTTCTAGATACTTAAGCTGTTTGGCCTTTAATGTACATGTCTCTAAAATTGTTGCAGCATCTCAAAAAGAAAAAATATAAATATTGTATAAAATGCAATCAATTTTCTCAAACTCAAGTCATTGCATTCAAGTTGACTATTGTGTTAGGCAGGGTTGACTAGAGAAACATCCTGTGGCACCCATCTATATGTAAGGTCTCCTTGATACAGATCAAGAAGTAATTATTGGACAAGTTCCCAGGCTAAGCTAGCATGCCTACTTCCCGCTCCGTGCCGAACACCCTACCCTCCAGCCCGCTGGTACTCACTGGTCGGCCATGCCCAGTCATGATCTAGGTGATGCTCACTATCATGACTCTCCGAGTTTACCAGTCCTATAGTGAAGATACACAACAACAACTCATCTGGGAGACCTCCCATCTGATAGCTAAGAGAGATGGACATGTTTGTGATTGCTTCAAAGGAGGATTATTAATAGGAGAATCTGACAACAAACTGATATCTAGGCTTACTGTAACAATACATTTTGTCTTCTGTGTGGGTTCTTCAGAAAGTGAACTTGGCGTTTTTTATTTAATTCAAGTGTTCTTGGAAACTTTAGGCAAGTGTTTTGAAAATGTTTGTGAACTCGAGTTAGTTTTCCACATTGATAAGGCTCACAATACCCTTGCAGAGATAGTGATGGGGGATTGGAATTGGAGACCAGGAGATTGCTACACACTTATGTACATGATGACTGGAGGCGTCGGAGGCTGGCTCGACAGGGGCTCCAGCTGCTGCGGCATCAGCTGAAAAGGAAGTGAATCTTCCTGAGAATCTAGGAAATATGAACATTGGTGAAATCAATATAAAAGTGCCAAACCTGCCCTCTTTTAAATTAAAAAAAAATTAAAGGCTATACCCGGGTAAAATCCAGGGGGGGTGGGGGGTAGGGACAGAAATCATCCAAGTTTACCAGGCAGTTGTTTACCACAAGATAACTTTAACCTTTGCTCTCAGATTTAACTTAAGGTACTGTAGAGAGCGTGTGCAAAGTCAGTATGTGAAAATCAATGTTGCTTTCCTGGGTCAGTGATCCTAAAGAAATTGAGTAGTTCTTGTGGGTTGTTTGTTGTTGTTGTTGTTGTTTCCTTTTCTAAAGTGCATTCCTATGCTCACCTGAGGCATGCCTCTATGTATTGCCTATTACAGTATTTTAAAAAATGTTGGCGATATTTCTCTAATTATGCACAACCCCAAATCTTGGTGTTTGGTATGGATCCAAAGCACAGCATTCCTTAACTCCTTCTGCTACTTGTCATAGTTATTTTTAAAGAACAAGGATGTATTACAAGAAAACATGATGAGCTTTTTCTCTTAGTTTAAGTCAACTCCAAGGTAACTGAACCTATATAGCACCTTTCTGTTTGCCTGATATCTACTTTAGCATTATATTTGTTATGCCCTTCTGATTTAAAATAGTAAATAAAAGCATAATTTATCACTTTTTTTAAAAAAAGGAGTAATTCTATATCAAGCAAACATCAAAGCTCCATCCAACACAAGTCCCTAAGTCCAATACTCATCCAGAAGTCTCTTGTCAGACTCACAAATCTCCATGTAATGATCTAGAATGCAGGAAGATCACAGTCTGGTGCATGCAAAGTCTATGAATCTGGGGATGATGGGAACATGGTAGGACTCCAGCAGCTCTCAGGGTGGCCAGCAAGCAGGAAGGTCATGGCAGGGAGAGCAGAGGGTTCCTTGAGGCCTCCTTAGGAGGAAGTCACACCCCCAAGGAGGTGCCATCAGGCTCTGAGCTGACTGCCAACTTGAATACCTCCCTGACTCTCTTAAAAAATATTCACTTTGATATAAAATTGTATAACTAACAGTTATCTACCAATTATCGCTCAAATTGTCTATAATATTATTTAGTTTAAACAATGTTTTGACAGCTCTGATACTTAATACACACTCAAATGCGATAAGTGATAGACACAGGTACTTTCCTTTGCATTTTTTACAACATGTGTGCTCCCTTGGTAACTGTAATCAAAAAGTAGCTCTTGCAGGTGGTGGAAAAGTCCTGCACCAGAAAGCAGGAAAATGCACCCCGGCTGTGGTTGTGCTAGAACCCATTCTATGACTGAGGGTATTTCATGAGCTATCCACCCTTTAATTTCATCATCTTTAGAGAGAGAAGTACACTTTTCCTTGCACTAAAAACTTAAGTGAGATTAAGTAGAGAATGGAAATTATTAGAGAATGAAGCAGACTGCAAATTTCTTAAGACATATTAAAGTACATATTTCCCCATTTGGGAATGGTGCAGATATACAGCTTGTGAAAATAACTTAAGTAGTGGGGAAACACAAAATTCTTTCTTATTTTACTTGTTTCTCCAAAATTAGAAGACTTTGCACAGGAAAAGGTAGAGATGAACAGACGGTTGCTGGCAGAGGGGGTCCATTGAGAAGATGGGTTTTGTGATCAGAAGTTTGACATGACTATTCATTCACCAGAGTATCATTTCAGTATCCTAACATGTCATCAAAAGTTCATCCTCATTTTATACAGCAGAGTCAAAACAAAAATAAATGAGAGGTTATGTTTTTTCTAATGGTGGCAGAGTTTTACTTAAGGGAAGCTTAGCGAGTTCACTTGATCCCCGGTATTGATTTCGATATTCGTATAGGGAAGCACGTACAGATTTAGCTCAGCAAGAGGAAAGTGTTAGCAAAGCCTCTGGGAGATGATACACAGAGTCACCTTGGCAAGTACGGCCCAGTCAGGGGAATCCATAAACAATTAACACTGCTTTCTTGGATGACTCACTGTGTTACCTAAGGGCAGAGCTCCCAGACTGGCCTCTTTGCAGGCTGCCAGTAAGCCAGAATGAAAGAAAAATGAAGTGTAATCAACAGTGTTCACATGCTTTCTTCTTCTTTCCCCTGTTTATTATACAAACTTGATTTGTTTTAATACTTTGTCTCACGACTATCACGCATGGATGCGTATCGCTGTATACAAATGAAAGCCTGTGATAAAGCATTAAAGGTCTTTGAAAGTGTCTATAATAGCAAGAAGTTAAAGCCTAGTGATACTTTTCAAAAAGATGATTGTATATCTGCTTGTTCATTTTCTGTTGTCAACCTCAGCACTCACAGCCAAAGACAATTGAAGACAGAGCAGTTCAGTCCTTGGTTGCTACCTGAAAGGCCAGCAGCTCAAACTCACCAGGCTCTCTGCAGGAGAAAGATGAGGCAATTTCCCTCCCTCCAGGTTCCACCCCCACCACCACCGAAATCCGACGGGGGCAATTCTACTTTGTCTTGTATGGTTGTGATGGGACCAAATCAATTCAACGTCTAGACATTGTGATCCATAACATTTCCTGGTTTGTTTTGTGGGGTCCAAGCCAAGGTTGGACAGGGTCTTGAGGAGACCACCACCCAATGAAAGAAAGAAAGGTGATAGAAAGACAGGACACCTGGGACTGCTGTCCAATATCAGAACAAGTGCTTCGAGTGTATGCCACAAGAAGGTGTTATAGTCGTGGGGCTGGTGAGTCTCCCTATTGCTAGCACATACAATAAAATGATTAATGTGCACATCTTGACCATGCTGGGCTCTCATGGGGGATAATTCAAAGGATATGTGTGACAAGCGAGAAACAAATAGTGTCAATAACACTTGAAAAAATGAAAAAAAAAAAAGAATGAAAGACAAAGGCAGCCATACTCTTAGAGACAGAGATCCTTTACGCAGCACCGGGGAGCCAGGATTCTGTAGGAGACAGCTGATGGTTTTATGGACAGTAGATGTGAAGAGACATCCTTCCAGGAGGAGATGTGCATTGGCTTTAATGATTATCTCAGGACAGTGGAGGCAATTCTTTAAACACTAGCCTGGGCTTTCCAAGCCCTAGGATCACTCGTGTAGAGAGAGACTGTGTATCTTTCTTGCAGATTCACAGTTTCCTACACTGGTTCTCTTTGAGAAGTTTTTAGTCAGGTAGGTAGCTGAGACTAACTTAGAGTCTATGACGCCTTTAGCTGTAGTCAGTGGGGCTAACATTTCTGAAAGAAGTTCTTTGCCCCAACTCCTTTCTATTACACTCTTGGAATGTGGTTGGGAGCGTCAAGGAGCACACATAAACAGCTGATGCTCATTCTTAAACATTGCTAGCTTCTAGCAAACCAATTCTTCACAAGACACTGGGTGAGGTTCTCATAATGATAGCACGGGATCTATGCGCAGATATGAGAACCCTCTGAAGGGCGCGCACAGTCAAGCGAGGAAGGTAAGAGCAAGCCAGAGGATGCTGGCAAGTGTTCCACACATAGCCAGCTGGAAGGGGGGTATAGTCTCAAGTATACAACTACTTTGACATGTGCAAGATCGTGAGTTTGGAGTGTTTGTTTGCTTGATTCTTTCCCCACTCTTCAATGGATTTCTACATTGAGCAATTCTAAAATCGAATTTCCCAGAAAACTTTCATCTGCAAAGAAATCTTTGAATGAAAAAAACAGTGTTATATTTGCCAAAAATTGTGATGATCAAACTAAGAATCAGTTAAAAATAAAAAGTCTACACATCAATGGAGGTCAGCAGTGTGCATCAGGGGTGGGGGTGAGTGGAAAGGAGTGAGGGATCAAAAGATGAAAGCTGGTGTGAAAACTATGGTAGGGCGGACAATGGGATCCATGTAAATGCACAATATGGAGTGACAGGGAAAGACAAACAAAAAATCAGACAAGGTGCATATTCCTCATGATACACAGTGTTAAATTTGCTCTTAGGAAGAACTGAATCATACAGTAATAGTAAGTCAGCCAAGCTCACAGTAGGCATTAAATATATAAAAGTTTATAAGGACTTTACTGTTATAATAAAAAAATCAAACTGTATGCTCAGGCAATTGACAAGGCCCTTCAGATAACTAAAATCAAGTGTGTGTGGGTTTAAACATTTAAATGATTTAGCCATATAGCCATCTACCCAGGATAAGAAAATATTCACAAATGATATGTGAGTAAGGGCAATTTCCTGTAAGCTCAACAGTTAAATTGCAAAATATTTTCTTGCCTTTATTTTCAATGCTCACTAACACATAACTATTTTCCACTTGTTTCTTTCCTGAGTAATGATTTCAGAATTTTTATTAACAGCTTGAGATCTAGACTATATTTTTCATCGTCAAATGACTTCAGCAAAATAATTTAAAAAGTGACGGAATGTCAAGATACTTTGAATGGCCTCTGTATACATTTAAAATATCTATAGTCTACTTGAAAGATTTTGGCTCAGACTTATTTGATGGATGACATATTCCCAATAGATTTTAAAATGCATACCTCTTTAATGTGCTAAGAAATTATATACTTGTCATTCTCATTTCAATATTTGCACAGTTCTAACTAATTTGGAGATATAAGTGTCAGGGAGAGAGTCAAATATATCCTGAAAATAACCTCATAAACAAATGTGCTAATGAGTGACTGCTGGGTGCTGTCCAGCCGACTTTGGCTCAACGCAAGCCTAGCTGGTGGAGCAGAGCTGCCTGAGGGTTCCCTAGATGCTCATCCTGATGAGTACTGAGTGCCGGGGGTTATCTCGCGCAGGGCCACTCTGGGTTTCCAATCGATGATCTTTCTATTATTAGCAGGTGCAAAATTGCACCCTGTGTCCCCAAGACTCTTTGTCTGGTGAGTATGCAGAGTGAGCTTTATATATTACTAGGAAGGAACATACCTCCTGGGTATTTTCACTTATACTTGACATGCTTATGGACACATAAGAACCCATAAATGCAAAATGATGAAAGAGTTGCATATTTCAATAAAATTGTGTGGACTTCAACAATACATTCTGGGAGACCAATAGGGTATTTACAAGTGAAAATCCAGGAAGATTTAATGGTTCAGATATTTCAACAATCCTTAATCGACATGTTTTTCATCTATGTATAAGGTTTTTAGTGGCTTCCTTGTCTGTTCTGAGCCTAAAAACTCCACTGGAACCGGTTCACTTGGAGTGACCTTGGTAGAATTGAAATGGAGAGGCACAGTTTCCCGCCTCACAGCCACCACAGTATGACAAACTGACAGTTAAGTGATGTTATTTTGAGGAGGAAGGTGCACCTTATTCAAATAATGGTATTTTCCTTCCCCTTATATTCAAGAGAAAGTTGAATATTGAATAAGGAAGACTGTAGAACAATCCGTGCCTTTGAATTGTGGTGTTGGAGGTGAATATTGACAGCCCCATGGACTGCTCAAAGAACAAAGCAAGTGACCTGTGCTGGAAATTGTAAGGCCAGAGAGCTCCTCACAGGTAAGGACAGGACAACAAGATGTCATCTTCTGTACTTCGGACATGTCGTCAGGAGAGACTAGTCCCTGGAGAAGGACATCGTGGTTGGTAAAATGGAAGGTCAGTGACAAAAGAGGAAAGACCTTGAAAAAGACATGGGCGCAGGCCTGGGAACAATTGGGAGGACAGCGCAGTGCCGTGTAGGGTTCTGTTGTGTTGTGTGCAGTGTCTCTCTGGGCCCGAGGTGACTCCAGGCATCTAATCACAACAGTAACATGCTTTTTATACATAGGTGAGTAAAGGAAGTAAAATCTCAGTAAGGAGGCTCTCGAGAGTCCTTGAAAGTAAAATAGTGGGATGAAAAATATTCGGGTGAATAAAACCTGAGAGTGTTAGGTTTCTCAGGTGGGAAATACCTCGGTTCTTGGCTTCGCCTGAGAAAGAATTGCCAGGGAAGCCGATTTGGGATCCAAGTGGACTTTTAAAGAAAACGGACGAAAGTTTCGGTTTTACCGTTTCAGGAGTACAGACTAGTTCAGGGAAGCTTGCCGAATTGTGCGTAAGCCGCGCTGGGGTTCAGCACGTGGGACTGTGTGTCTGCACAGGGTGACCTGAGGCCAGAGGGGTGGCAGCACTGCCGGCCCAGCGGGCACAGGAACAGGGTCCAAGAGCAGAAGGCAAAAGGTTGTCCCACCCCGAGGTAGCCTCTGGCTGTGGAGGCGTGGTTGATGACATTGGTAATCCCCATTAGCTGAATTAAGCCCACAAGGGGTGGGAGTGGAGTCATGAGCTTGGGTCTAGTTTGGGCTTCCCAGGTGTGCTTTCAGGGGGGAGGGGAGCTGAATTGGAATATGCACACTTAAAGCCTTCCTGGGTGACTAAGGCTCACCTGTTTTTCTTCCAACCTCCTCTGGGGAGCCTTGTGCAGACATAGGAAGAGGCAACCCTCTCTATCTCTATTCTGCTACCTAACAAAAGCAGTGAAAAAAAGAAATGAAGTTTCACACATACACAATGTTAGTGTGAAGATAAAAAATGCAATTATACCAAAGTGTGTTATAATCAATAGATCAAAGGGATAGATATACAAAAAACATAAGACTCCTCATATTCCCTTCTCAGTGTTGACTTTGTTTTAAGAGATTAAGTCATTCTATTCTGAAACAGGTTTTTAGTTTCCATTCTCTTATCTCAGTCATCTTTTCAATATGTTCATCTCATGTATTTTCTATGTCATCATTATTTTCTCACTATTGTCTCAAAGACTACCAGTTAGAGCTCAGTTATTTATTTTTTAAAACAAGTAGATCCCACGACCACCAGAGGGCAGTGATGCCCCCCAAAAAACAAAATAAAACAAGTAGATAATAAGCAATGAAACTGTCTCCATTCTATCTACTCAAAATAACTGTTTGATAATTTATTTTCTTATGAATGATCAAACTTAAGATAAATTTGTAAACTTATATGAGCCCCCGAGAATATTTAATAAGCTGAGAAAAAAATCAATCCAGGTAATCTAAATAAAAAATTAATACACATAAATGTAATGTGTATAGATATACAGAAAACAAAATATTTGCTTTATCAACAGTCTTCAAATGTACAGTTATGTGTCATTAATTATGTGCAGCTCCTAATGACATCCTGTTAGCTATTCGTGTTCTGGTTGCTCCATGTTAGCAATAAGAGGCTTGACACTTTCCTAGTTGATTCATTGGGGCTTGTGTCAAATGAATTCATTTTTACCCTAGAATTGCTGAGTCATTAGGGGAGGACTAGGGCCTTGACATCTAATATCCCTGACTAATAGAGTCCATCTGTATTAAGCTGATCAACAGAAAGCAGATACTATGTAGTTGGAGTTAAAAGGTAATTTGGTGAGAAACACCTGTGAAAGGTAATGGACACAACTGGGTTGCGGCTATCAGTCCACCATGCATTGTCGAAATGACTGTGTCCTGATACTAAATTCTTCTTTCCTTTCCTAAGACAACTCTGTCCTGTCCATCTTCAGCTCAGTAGTTGAGGTGAACTTGATGGTAATTGAAGTGGTAATGCTATTCACAGTCCTTAAAACAGAGCAATGAGTTTGATTGAAGGGGCATCTGACTGGTGCATTCCTATGTTGTTTTATAAACAAATAGAAAATACAGTGTAGCAACATGGTTTCACTCTCTCCTGGGTAATTCTATGGCACACCATTAACCCAGGTTAATTCAGGCTTATCATGGTATTAAAAAAGCCATGCAACAAAGAATAGCAAATAATTGTATCAAGTGGAGAAGCCTATTGTCAATCACAGGCAGTGATTGGGTTATATTGTGAAGCAAAAGCCATTTTCAGGGTAACACATGAAAACTTGGCATATGTCAACTAAAGCCACCGTGACTTGAGATTCCTCAAAAGCACCTTGTATCCCATTTTGGAGCCTAGTTTACGGAGAGCAGAAATTAGCCAGGCTCGAGGCATCGAAGAGCACAAGGGTTGTTTGTCTCCAAGGTCCCTTAGGGCAGCCTCTATAGGACAAGGGACTGCGTACACTACCCAGTAAACTGCTGTTTACAGCCAGTGCACACCATCCCTCACAAGGAGGAGGAGAATGGCCGGTGTGTTAGTTCGGGTAGACTAGAGAAACAATTCATGGACATGCATATGGATATAAGGGTACAGTTTATATATAAGAGGAATAGGACATTAAGAAAGCATCCCAATCCATTCCAGTACAAAGTCTTAAGTCCAATATTAGCGCATATGCCTGATAGCAGTCTATAATATCTCCTTCTGACTCACGACGTCACAGGCCAGTGGGTGCAAAGTCCCGGCACTGGCAGGGGTCCCCTCATGCCCCCTTGCTTCCAGGGCTCAGGGTCCATCAACAGCATCCAGTGGTGGTAGAAGCAACTCAGCACTGGCAGGGGTCTCCATGTGGCTTCTCCAGCTTCAGAGGTCTGGTTCCATCAGGGTAAGGCTGTGTGACTTTTCCTCTGGCTGCTCCAGCTCCTGGGACGCTGCCACCTTGTTGTGTCTGTACTTCGTTGTCTCTGAGACTAACTCCCAACAAATGGGGAAATAGCTTCTCATCTCCATCAGGGAAATATCATGAGATTTCCCAGAAGTCTCAGGAAAAATTCATGCCCACACGGAGGCCTCATTGGCTACTCAATGGTTATCTCCAGATTAACAAGCTAGACTCCACCCCTACATCTCAATCATGAAATTAACATAAGCACATGACTGCCACAATAGTTGTAATATTGCAACTGAAATTTAATAGTCTAAAGAAGATCCACCAAAAAAAGAGTTGACATATTTAAATTTTAGTGTTAGTGAAGAATTTTGGAAGTGCGATTGACTTCCAAAAGTACCAACATATCTGTGTTTGAAAAAGTTGAGTCAAAATGCTTCTTATAAACAAGAACAGTGAAAATTGGCCTCACTTTTTTGGAAGTATTATATAGAAGGGTGAGTTGCTGGAAACGGGCCATCTGCTGGTTAAATAGAAGGTCAGTGAGAAAGAGGAAGCCCCTCAATCAGATGAGCCCTCAGCCCACACACGACAGCCCGGGGCTCCTACATGGGAGTTGGGAGGCGAGCACCAAACCAGCCAGTGTTGCTTTGTTTCCTGGTGGATGGGGTCACTAGGAGAAGGACTGACTCCATTCACTGAACAAGGGAAACTAGCACATAAAGAATGCTCTATTGATAGAATCAGTCAGAGTGGAGGGAGAATTTGTGAGTGTTTATTACATGTTGCAGAAATCTATCAGAAACTTAAAATAATTTGCACAACAATATGAAACTAATACCTCAATTTCCCTACCACAAAATCCATTCTGATTTACAGGGACCCTCTAGAAGATTTCTGAGACTATAAAACCATTACTTGTTCAGACAGCCTCATCTTGATCCCATAGAACTGCTGCTGGGTATGGACTGTCCATCTTGTGATTAGTGGCCCACTACTTACACAGGAGCACCACCAAGGCTTCTTGGAATGTTCATATTGGCAAATATTTTTAACCAGATATTACAAAGATCTAAAATCTGTTTTTAACTCTCACGTTATTATTTCACACTCTATAAACAACACTCTCCACCATCTGTCTAATATTTTGTTGTACTGTAATGGTCTGACTGTGATGTTGGAAGCTATGTCACAGGTATGTGAAGCACCTGCAGTGTCACCCAAGGGGAGCGGGATTCAGAGGAACATGCAGACTAAGAGAAGACAATGAAGGAGGAAT